>DWHP01001940.1:0-15154 GCA_018247895.1 Parnassius honrathi | reverse complement strand
TTATAATCCTTATTTTTTTATTTTTTAAACTTTACTGTAATAAAACAATAGGATATTTACATATAACTTTCGAGAAAAATTGCTTTAAATTATATCAAATAAAAATTGATTTACTCTTAAGATGGCACGTAAAACAGACGCTAGATGGCCTGAAGTTATGAAATCGTGAAATGTTATGAATGAATATTGGTTAAGATATTTTTATTCAATATGGTTTATTTCATTTATTTAATAAATTTGTTAAGTTTTTATGTTATTTTAACAGTAAAAATGTATATTAAGCATCTTTAAAGCACCGCACAAAGATGACACCGATTTTTTTTAAATTCTAGCAATGCTATTTAAATTACTAATATTCCCTTTAACTACTACAGGTAAGCTAAAAATGCTTGTGTTAGGAGTTTACGACAGTAGTCGAATGGCAGTTTAGAACCCACAACCTTTTGAGTTCACGGTCCGCATCCTACTATTAGGCTACTATCGCTTACTATATTGTATTCTATCTCATTCGCTCGCAGGCTAAATATATTATGCTTGTCTCTTTTTAGCGTCATTTTTTTCGTTTTAAGTTTCAAATAATAACTATTTTCTATCTATATATATAGATTCTAAAGAAGTTTCTCTAAGCCTGTGTAAGTTGTAATATCGAAATACTGCCTTTTATTAAGCTAAAGGGTTATTTGCATGCCATTAATACGTTAGTAAACATTTTTAAAATTTTTGTTTGTCTGTCTGTCTGCCCGGGCTGATAGCAATGTCAAGAGTGAACCGGGCTAAATATTATCTTATCCTTATGAAATCGAAAACTTTATGAAATAAACTATCTTCGATGTTTGTCTTAAATCTAAATGACACCACAATAATAGAACCTACCCAGGCAAATCCGGGTTAGATCGCTAGTATTAATAAACTTGCACTTACATATGATTACATCGGGTAAGATAACAAATAATCAATCTTTTTCTATTGCAAAAGAAATAAATTTATTTTAAAACTACCCAGTACAAGCGCAATAAATAAAATTTATTAAGCATCAATTGATGATTTATGTAATGTAATTAAAAAAAGTTGTTATAATAAAACTAGTAAAGTTCGTAAAAATAATAATTGTACACTATCGCACCTCAGCACTTCCAAGTTCATGTAGTTCGTCTTGATTTCGTCTTGACATTTCTGGCATAACATCATCCAAAATCTTCATTTCCCTTCTTGTAAAAAACAAATCTAATGTTTTTCGAATTCCAATCATGACCACAAGCATTAAAGGAAATAGAATAGATGTCATTGAAAAGGATTTTATTACCCACAATACAACCAAACAGGTTAATTGAATCGCAGTGAATAAATGCACCCGACGGATTGGCACCTAAAATTGTAAAATGTGTTACAAGTTGTAAAATAATACTTGATATTTGACAAAAATATTTGTTTCCCTAAAACCATACCTGTCTTAAGAACATATGATCAGGTTGATATTTTTGCGGCATAAACATAATCAATATCCTGTCGAAAAATTGTAAACCTTTCAAGGAAGCTACTCCCATGTAAAGGAAAACTCCAAACAATACAGGCATTGGGATGTGTCTTAGAATCGGAGTAAGAACCACGGAGCATCCTATCGTTAAAAATATCATGATGTGAGTTAACCTCTGTTCTCTGACTCCAAGAAAATGTGGCTTCTCGCCCGGTGCAGCGCATTCGGACTCGACTTTTAAGGAGTTGACGTGGTTGATACTTAGGACCGTAGCAGCCACAAACCATGGGAGGCCCATAATCGAACATATTTGTATTAATATCGCTAATACAAATAGATCTAAATGATATCCGCATCCTTTCTTAAGTTTATTCTCTTTCCGATTAACAATAACTGCTGTAATTTGTTGATCCATAAATATCAGAATTGTTCCCAAAAGTGCGGGTAAAATGGCTACTAATGCTGACCAGATAGGATTTCCATTAAAGGGTGTTATAACCCAATTTCTAGTAGGTAATGTAGGCTTAAATTCCGACGGCACCTCGAGTTTCGGTGTTTTGACACCAACTTTATAGTCGAGAAACGACATTGATAAAATTGCTATGATCACCGAAAAGTCACTTATTATTTGCCTTACCTAAAAGAAATGCAAAATGTTTTTCAACGATCATAGTAATATTTGATAAATAATCAATTGTGCAAAAATTACCTTTGATGGAAAAAAGAGAGAATTCTTAAAATCTTTTAAAATAATTGAGATGATAAATGTACCCAGGAACAATATAATTGACATGAGAAAAACATCTGGCACATACACTTTTGTTTCGCACCCAACACCAAGTAAGGTGCCATTATAAAACTGAAAAAAAAGCAGTGTAATTATATCAAATGTTAATTTTACGAATGCTAATTTCACCAACACTTTCAATTCGTGAAAAACATCGATAAATATTACTTAAGCACCTAGAGCTGTGGTAGCCCGGGGGTTAAGCGCCCTCTGCCAATTTCACTATATACGAGTAACTTTTTTAAGCTTGTTTGCACAATTGAAATTGTGAATTTTCTGTAATGAAGGAAAATCTACTGCGATTAAACCTATATGTTTGAGGGATGGAATATTTCAACAACTTGTGAAGTCCACCACCACGCACTCGAGCAGCGTAGTGGACTATTACGCTCTCAAATGCTCTCAGAAACGAGAGGTGGCCTATGTTAAGCTGAGGTATATTTACAACAACTTATTATGATTAAAATACCTGACAAGATTCCTTATCGATTGACGTCCAATTAAAATCTTCAGGCACTTTCGAATAATTACTTGGTAAACAATAGCATTCATAATTGAGAACTTCATCGGCGTGGGTTTTGAGAGGAAACTTTTTACCAATAGATATTACGTTTTCGACAGCCTGTAAATAATGATAAGAGCCTTACATTAAGCTTTTGCAATAAAAATTATTTAAAGGTAGTATATTTTTAATTTTACCTTGTAAATAAATATAAACGCTATCAAAGTTGCAAAATTTTCTTCGGTAAATCTTGTTATGTAACAAACAAATGCACTTGCATCTATTGCAACTAATATAATTAATATTATTGTAGTCCATGTACCAATACACAATCTAAAAGACATGTAATTCCAGCCAACTTGTTTACAAAATTCAAACACTATAGTTTCAAATACTAATACTGGACCTGTGGACCCCAAAACGGTTAACGGTTGTCCTGAAAAAAATCCATATCCCATTCCGCAAACAAATCCAGATACTAGTGATTCCATAGCTGCCATATTTTTCCCTGTTGCTTCCCCTAGTAGCCCTCCAAATGTAATAATTGGCGATAAGCAAGCAAAATAAAGGAAAATCCATGATGCAACACACTGGAGTGCCAAGGCGTCTTTGAAATCTGACCAATACCATGGTCTTTTTCTCTTGAGGTCATTAATTAAGCCCCCAAATAGTCTTCCACTTCTAGCCAAACCTGATTCTTCTCTTAGTCGTTGTTCCTCTTCTTCTTCATCAGGTTCTTCTTTTTGATTCTCATTAGGTCGTTTACGGAGGTCTTGTGATGGTATAGCAGCTGGTGGTTCAATGCGGATAGCAGGATCCCATTCTCCAGGAGGTAATACTGTCACAGCGTCAAGAAACTCATCAATACCAGCTAATAAATGGTCTCGTTTCTTTGCTCGGTATGCTACTTCGTGAAATATTTCATCAGACATAAGAGTTGCCATCGCTCGGCCAATTTCATGAAAGCTTGAGTTACTATTTGGTGGACCCAGTAACACAAACATAAATCGCGTAGGTACAGGTACTTCTGTGAGGTCTCCCATTATAGTTCCAGTTTTTAGTCTTACAAAAGCTGATAAAGTTTTGTCAAGAAAATCTACTTCACCAACTAAGATATTAGAGGCCTCAGCTCCAGGAGGTATTTTGCGCATAAAGTGTGTGTTACATTTATGATTAATATCACCATTAACAGGAAAATCACCAGAGCTGTGATTTCGTTGCATTGAGAAGCTGCTTGGACTTTTTACCATACCTTCTTCGGAAACCCCACCTGAAATAATTTGTCTAATTTAAATTAAGACAATTTTTTTTAATAATTAAGTCAAATATACCAAAAATTTTTGACGACAACGTTTATAATGCGAAGCTACACCGAATAATTTCATCAAAAAAGAAATGCATTACAAAGTGGTATACTGTGTATGATTTTATTCGTCTTCTAATATTGTTACTAATGGAAATATTGTGATGCTTAACAAGCGAGAGCCAAAGCTAAAACGAATGAAATAAGTCAGTACAGGACAAATTAGTAATTAGGGTTAAACAAATAATGAGCTAATGAAGTTTGGTAACATTTATAAAATAAAAAGTATAATTTTCGTGTTATGAGAAACGGTGAAGAAAACATTAATCGAAAGATCTTAAGGATAAGCGGTTACCCGCGTTAGGTATTCCTAGAAAACGATTGAAATCTCCTTTTTGAGAATGTCCACTTGTAGCGTTTTCCTCCACTGAAATGTAGAATGCCAATCTTTACACGTATTGAAGTTAAATACGTTTTATATACTAAGGACACATTTTATAATATAGGCGATTATGTACAATAAATAACATTAAAATTAGCTAGTCCAGTGCGTGCAGAAAAATGATCAATGTGAAAATCAGACAAAGGCTGTGACTTTTGTGAGCTTTTATCCACACACATGTTACTGTCTTGAGTATTTGGCTGACCTGGAACGGCTAGATAACAGCCCCTGGCATCAGGTGCTTGGAGAAGAGCCGTCTGAGGGGATGAGGAACAATTATTTCTTGTACTTGTACGTCGAGTTTCACTTTCCTGGAAGTCTAATAACATACCGCCAAAATATCCTCATAACTATTTATTTTTGAACTTACAATAATTATTATTAAATTATTGACGTGATAAATATATGATACTTACTTTTGCATGATGAATGATTTCGTCCAATGTCAGCCAATGACCGAATTAAAGGAAGTTTTGACATATTATTATGATTTCTTTTCTCATGTTGATGTCTATGTCTCCGTAATAAGGCATCTTTAACTTTTTCTCTACAATCGTAACCTAAAGTTCCTTCAGTAACCATATAATCCAATACATTTTCAGCCACTTGCTCCAAAGAGCTGGCCTCCATGTCTAATATAACAGCGCCATTTAAAATAAGGCTCCTAAGTTCAAAAAGCGAATGTAAAGATAATGTAGCAACATGTGGCTTTGACCAGCGATTTCCGCCCTCTTCCACATCTTCCTCAAATTTGATCCATCGCGCAGTCTCCTTCCATTCAAGTTCATCGCCATCTTTTACCAATTCTTCCATTTCGGAGAAAAGTGGATGAGATTCTAGAGTGGCGTCATCTACATCTTCTCCGAGAATAAATTGTACTCTTTGAGCCGGAGGTGTTACTAAAAAAGTTTGTTTGGATTAGGATTTATTGCTTATATTAAATTATTCTCCTAGTACCATGTAAAGAAAAATACTAAAGGTACAAATTTTTTTAAAGAAGTAAGTGAATAGTCGGTTCATATAAAATCATGCATAGATTTAAAACACCTAAGGTATTTAGGATGACAATAGTATATTATGCACCGAGGGAGGAAAGTACGACGACGCATTCTTATCAGCCGTGCTTTTGGTTTGGGTGATAAGAACGCGGGTTAGGGTCACACTTTTCTCCCGTTGTGCGTATACTATTTTTTATCATACATTGATCGAACGTTCGTATTTCGTATATTACACACCAAGGGAGGAAAGTATGAAATTACAACCCGCGTGGTATTGTCTCATGAACCGAACGCGAGGGTGATAAGAACTTACTCATACTTTCCTCCCGTTATGCGTATACTATTTTTATCATACCTTGTTAGAAATGAATGTACCTTAAAATGTATCATGATATATACTTTTGACGTTTTAAAATAATAGAGTTAGAAATTAGTAAGTCATTGAATGGGGGGGCAATGTGGCACCTCCGTCCCTGAAAATAGGGTCAAAATACGAACGTTCGATAAAGGTACGATAAAAAAAATTATGCTATCAGTACAAAACATGCTTTATGATTGCATTAAGGAAATCACAAAACAAAATCTGGAAAATATAAAAATCATAGCATAAATAAACCCTATTAACCAAAGGGGATCTTGATTCTTACATGTTTCTCCGTCATCAGTGACGCTTAATCTTCTCACTCGAGCCATTATTGCTGGGCCTATGAATCGAAATCATGATGCTCATTGTTGTAACTAATTTTGATTAGTTTACAAATAAATGCCGTGCATGCCATGTACCGGTAGTATGTTATACAATGCATTGCTAGCTTGAAGCGAGCCTATTGGTATTGGTGAATTGGTACCACTTAACTTAAGTGATTATATCCCAACTATAAGTAACAAAAAAGTGTTACAGTTTTGATCGTTAATTTTTTTTAAAGATTTGTCTTTTATTTTTTTAAAGATTTTTTTAAAAATATGATAGCTTTTAGAGATCCAGGGAATGTAACATTATCTTTAAATTTCTTTGGTAATATCTTCACGAGGAAAAAAATGTACCAGAACGATGGAAATTATATCAGGAATTCTTAAGTAACATTTGTCTAATATCTATCTAGGTTATGCCGCGTATGCAATAGGTATGTTTTGCGGTGCTAGTTGTAGATATTCAAAATGTGTGCAAGACCTTTTGTGTTTATATGTGATCATACATATACACACTAATGGATTTGCCCGAAATTATAAATAGTTTCTAACCACTGCGGATTGCTTAAGCGTTTACTTAAGTAAAAGTAAAAATGTCGTTTACTTAAGTAACAAAAAAATTATAATAAATGTTATTATTACCTGGTCTTTCGGCGTCCTTTTCTCCATTACGGTGATGGTGTTTATGTTTTCGATGGGAATGTCGACGGGCAGGTACGTGAACACCAACGAACACCGTATGTGCTCTGTGTCCTACAAAATGAACATGATCATGTACGTTATCTTGTCGTGTTTTACAATAAAACAAAAACAGTATTGTGCATCTATATTATATTTAAAAGGCCAAATTATTGTTGTGAAATATAGCTAATAAATTACGGATAAGTAATAAATATAATATCCGTTCCCTAAGCTAAGCGTTAGTTTTAATCTTACAGTATGCGAGCAATGCACTGACTTAAACCAGGAAATCGCGAGGAAATCTGCATGTCCGAAAAATAAAATATTTCGAAGTCATGTGAAGAGAGACAACACACACTGAGCAGTGCGACGGATTAATTCCTCCATATCCCTCTTTGAAGGAGAAGGAGGAGGGCTGTAACCAGCTTTGGGAAGTATAAGCTGTAGGTTTAGTATTTTATACTTCTGCTGCGGTCGGTACAAAACGTTTACTTTGCTAGGATCGCTCAAGTATCTCAGTTTAAGCTGAACCAGATTTAATGTGGACTAAACAAATAATTTAAGTCCTTCCTCTACAGCGTATAACCGTTCCCGCACTTAGCAGGCGGGCTGGCAAACGCAGTTTTGTATTATTTCAAATTGTTATCAGGAAGATGTTTATTTCTTGTTTCAGTTTCCATTCCATAATTTAGTTCCCATAATTTAAATAATATAAACCAATATATAAAGTAATTTAAATATGCATATGGGCCGATAAGTTTGTAAATTTATCATTAAAGCTTTCAATTTAAAAATATTAATTATGATGATTTTTTTTGTAATATGGTATGAAATGAAAGTCGAGCTAATAGTGCTCCCGATGATAAGTGGCTGTTACTAAAACCTAGTGATTATAATATACTCTCTGGCTATTACTGTCCATCGACACCTGCAACGTACGAGTAGGACAATGCTTGCAAATAACTTGAAATGAAGAGGCCAAAATGCATTGTCATACCTGGATCAGATTAATTAGTTTCTTACCCTTCAAATCGGGACATAGCTATGGAAATAAGTAATAATAATAACCTTTTATTGCCTTTGGTATTTTACAATTTGCGTAGGGTAGGGAGCATCTTTTAAGTACCTTAAGGCATTTGTGTCAGAGACTCCCACTCTTCTATAGCCATACAAAACGTTCTAGAGACATGAGATTACGTATTGTACAAAAAAAGTTTTAAATTATTCAAAAATAAATGTGTGTGTGTGTTTGTGTTTTAATTTTTTTTCACCTTACGTGTTGAAACATAAGTTTTCCTGTTTTCGTAAGACAGGGTCTTTAGCCAATTTATAATCAAAAACTTGCAGTTGGTAACAACTCAGACGGTCTCTCAGAAAGTACTCATTTGTATTCGCACCCTTTATGTTACGACTTAGAAATCATACCGTTTGATTATTAAATCGCGATTAATTATTTTGATTGATATTCATGTTCTCCCAAGGAAATGTTAAGCGGTAGTCCAGAGGTGGAGGACATAATGATGGAGTTATCTAGACATGCGAGTATTAATTATAACGAAAAAAATAGCTTTTGTAGGTATTTATCATAATATTAAAAAATGCGCATTCATCGCAATTTTCACTTTGATATAAACAAAACAGGCTTGGGAATGGTATTTATTGAAAATTTACATACATTTCAATCAATCAAAATTGAAGCTTAATCAAATATTCCAGTGTTCTAAGCCTTTATTTAATCTACCACTTAAAACTCTATTTTAATTCATGAAATCAATACAGAGTTATTGATTTCATGAATTAATTTGTAGTTTATCAGCAAACATTTGATAAATTAATATATCATATTATTTACCTTCGAAGTCCTGTTCAGTGTAATCATGATGCTTTTGCTTCCGCGCCGCTGGATCCGGCGGAGCCTCATCGTCGTCCGCTCGAGCGTCCATGTTGCACTTTCTGCAACAATAATATTCAATAAAATCCAAGAACAGACATTTACAGTATTATTTGGAGTTCCTGCACCTCTCTTGTGCGTGGAATGGAGTGATAACCTTTTTATATAGAATAAGAATGACAAACGGGCACACACTACACGAGTACTAGTTGGTACTGTGGCCTATAGATATCTATATAGTATCTATATATGCAGATGCGTTGTCACCTCTGCGAAGTAAGATGGAATGTCTCGTATCCAGTAAAAAGGGTATTCGGTTTTCAACACTCACTATACGAAAAACAGCAGCATTAAGCTGCTATTTTACGCTGATATTCTGTGAGAGCGTGGTCCTTCCCCGGTCGAGCCGACCCATTCGTGCTACAACTATAATATAGCTGCAGTATGTCTCTACCACGTACGAAACGATCTGGTAAGAGTTGCAGGATGTTGATGGTGAATGCAGGTGACTCAGTACCGATGACTTGTGATGGACTGCAGTAATGAAGATGATCGACCACAACAGTATTAAAGCTAATAATAAGCTTTTCTGTAACAGTGTTAAGTTGAAGTTTGTAATAGTCGCCACTCTGCTAGTCGGAACAGCGGAAATTACTACGATACGCTTTCAAAACTTCTCGTATCCGGTATTTTTTTGTAAAATTGTGTTTGTTAGTTACTATCCGTTTAAAAGTATTTGAAGTATAGTTTACATCGTAGTCGTGTAGTGATGCAATAAGAGAATACATTACACCATTTCTAGATAGTAGTAAAACCGTCTCTTACTCTCTTATATATTATATTATTTGGAAATTTCAAAACTGGCAACAAGGTGTAACGTCAAAGGTACTAAAGCTTTGTGTTGTGTTGTTTGCGTTCTGTGAAATGTAGTCAAGCATTGGCTTAAATCATTAAAAAATGTAAATTTTCTGTAATAAAAAAACTTACTCACCTACTACTTAATGAATGTGCGGCGGCGCTGTCGTCGCGCCACAAGCGAATCGTATATATAATCGTAGCCTAAATCGCGCTATCAAAGTTCCGACGTAAAAACAGTAATATATAGAATAGCTCCGATTTCCGAATCATCACACGGAGCGTTGGCCGTTCCCCGGGCAGAACACTCTTCTTTTCCTTCCACGCCCACAAATGTAGAGTTTGCAATGGTAAAAGTAAAGTAAAGTTACAGCCTATATACGTCCCACTGCTGGGCACAGGCCTCCCCTCATTTCTCAGAGGGTTTTCGAATAAGGAAGTGTCCGCCGCGCAGCCCCAATGCGTGTTGGCGAACTTCACATGTCTTCGAAATATGCAATGGTAGTTGATGATAAATAGCAAACTGAGTAAGTAAAAAAGTGTCAGTTGAAAAATTAGAAGAATTTGTAAATATTGTATTAACTGAGCAAAGTTTTATTTTGTCATGCCAAAGAATTATTTAAAGTGGTGACTTTAGTCATGAATTATGGGGTTGGAATTGTATGAACTTTTAGTAACCATGCCAGAAGCAGATGACATTAAATCGATAGCTCACAATAATGGAAAATAACTATATTGGTAACACCGCGCTGCCCCAATGCGTGTTTGATATATATCTAACCACAATTTGTGTTGTAATAGGAAAAGTGAGAACGTAATAGACTGAGTAAAAGGAAAAGAGTTTATAAATGTCTTTCATAAATTGCTTATGATTTTGCTGTTGTATTTACGGGACTTTTATATGTTAGTATGTTACCAGTAGTTGCCCACGTGAAACTTATACTGCCTTCTATTATCAAAAAAAAATTATTTGATAGATTTTTAATGAATTTTATTTCCTTCCCTTAAGTTTTTACGTGTGAGTTTAAGTAGCTTGTGACATAACACTCATAACATTCCGTTACATTATTAATTGATTGTTAAGTAAAGTAGGTCAAATTTCGCACTAAATCGTCAACGAAGCGTTTTGAATTTAGAACATTAAAATAGAATCATTTAAGCCAGTTTTAAAGGGCTTTAAAATAGAAAAATGAAACCGCAGGAATGTGCTGCACTAATAGTAAAGTTTCACTCCCTTCACTCGGCTAGCCCGAGGAGCCACTGAACACTCTTTATATATTACTCTTTATAGAAACTACAAGTCATGTTTTCAAATGGTATCATTTGAAGTCTACAGGGAAATGAAAACTTCCGTATTTTATCAACATGTACCAAACTATCGCTGGAGTTTTTTCTATAGAATAACGGTGACAAACGAGCACACAATCTACGTGAAAGATCTATATTTTCTAGCTTGATCATGTGATTTATTTTATTTAATGTTGTTATATTTTACATCAGATGGCCTCTTTTCTATACACGGGTGGGGGGTTTACAATATACGGAACGATCAGGGTAGGTGTGATAACACGCAGCCTAATGGAACACCAGTATTCAGAGGCTTGGAGTTGGAGCCTGCGCCGTCGAATAAACTGGTAATTAACAATGGACTCCATTATTTTCGAGAATAAGGTGATGGCAATTGGCTTGTCGTTGGACGGTTCAGAGCGGGGTTCTTTTTTAAGGATCAGGTGCACGTAAGCAATTAATGTTTTATTTTATTTAATTAATGTATTTTTAAAACATATTATTTATATATTTTAGCTTTCGGCGCTCCTTCGTGGTATAAACTTTTACTACGCCAAATCTCACACTCCTCCGTGCACGGAATATGCTTAGAAAAGGGATCGAAAGTTTTTCCTTCACGTATTAATATATAAATAACACAAATATTTGAATTAATGTAATTTGTGATACATGTTTATTGCATATGTCATATTTTAAGTAAATATTAGATGTTAGTGACCATGTAGAGGCGGTGTAAAATTTTTCTCTACCCCACGTTGTCCAGTGGGCTGCAGCGCCAACTTACGAAGCGTTACAATTATGGTAAATACCCCTTCTATGAGCAATATTTTATGGAGGCCTATGGGAAAAGGAGATTTAGCAGCAGACTTTTGGACCGTGACGGTAACGCTAACATAATATACATTTTTTACATTGTTTCTGTTGTTTTTTTTTCCAACCCGACGTTAGACATACAACATTGCACGATAACATAATGCTGTGCAGCTTTTGTCTAAGAATCTATCATGGGCACAGGAAATTAGTGATATATAAGATATAGGTATAGATAGAAGTTTTTGTCACTTCATAATTTTTTTAGAAGGGTTCGCTCCCGCGGCACGTTTTTGTTGTGTCACAAGACCTAGCAATGTTTTAATTCCCTGTCACTCTGTGTCAAATTGTTTATTAACCGTCCTCAGTTCGTTTACATAAAAGACGTACCTTTTGAATTTAGTCTTTGTGCGTGGATTTTTTACTTTGTGTGTTTTGGTTACTTTTTAATATACAATTAACGGATTTTGTACATTTTATTGTAATGGTTATTCTTCAAAAAATGGTAAGAATATTTTTTATTTTTTGTAGTAAATATCGTATATTATTATGTTTTGTATCTGTAAGAGAAAATAAGAATATCTTATTATAGACTTTCGTAGTTTATTTTTCAACGTTTTTAAACAGTGTTATTCATCACTTTTTAAATTTGATTGTACCTAAAATATCAGAAATAAGAGAAATAAGTTTCGAAGTTATAATAATTTCACAGTTATCTATATCTTTAGCTTAGGTAAATTTTGTTTTACAGCTTTAATCATTGAATGTGTCCACGTAGAATGAAAAGCAAAAAAAAGATAGTCTTTGGGCAAGTAGTTCAATTATTAAAGTTTTTGATATTAATTCGATAATTATTTGCGACGTGGGAAAATATCTATATGTCGCAGTAAGATGATGGAAGCCTTGATATAATTATATCCCTAGGGTTATAACTATATAATGTACCATAATATATTTGTACGACAGTGGTTACTAACTCTCTTACTAGGAATACGAGTATAACTATGATACGAGCACGGTCTAGTAATATTTACTATTTCACTGAACTTAATCTAGTGATATAATTATAATGGTTAACCGAATGAACAAGTAGCCATAGAAGGGAAAAGGGAGATCTCCCTCAGGGCAAGGTGATCGGCCCCGGGAGCAACTAACGTTCCGTGTGTTAAGGGGCAATAGTAAAAATTAAGGGCCTATACTACCTAGAATTTGAGCTGAGGTATATAAACTTAATTCGGAGCTGTTCTATATATAGTGCGGTAGTTTTGAAACTTTGATAGCGTGATTACTGATTATATTAAATCCGTAAATTAGTCTAGTAAGATAATCATGTTACTACGTCGTGCTCGTATCATAGTTATATTCCTAGTAAGACAGTTATGAACCACTTTCATACAACTATTTTACGGAATATAGTCTCTAGTTCTAGTCCCTAGGGATATAACTATATCATGGCTTCAACCATCTTACTACGACATATTTTACATATAAATGAAAGCGGTCTGTCTGTAATATTGAAATGTAGTTATTTCAATATTTTATTGAGCTGAGGGGGGGTTATTTGCACGCCATTATGATGTTAATAGCCATTTTTAAAATGTTTGTCTGTCTGTCTGTTCGTCGAGGCAAATCTTCGACCACTTCGGTTGAACCGATTGTAATGAAATTATGTGAACAAATAGAGAGCATTGACCTATATATTACTAGCGTAAGCCTTAAGGACCGGGCCGACCGAACAACTAAAACGGACCAGTGCGCCTGCCCTAAAATTACAGTTTAGGGCCAACGCGAATCGGTCGTCAGTGACGGGCGCGCAGGACAATTTTGCCTGTCATAAATATGCCTAGATGCGCGTTAAAAGGATGCATAGATTAAAAAGGAACATGAGCTATGGTATCATCGGTAAATAAACTTACATTAATTTTGTTACAATGAAATTATTATATAAACGCAGTTTTAAAGTTTTATTTTACAGTTAGTCAGTTTAGTTACGTTACCAAGATTAGGCCAGGGTTGTATTCAGATCGTTAAAAATATTGTAGAAGGAAAATAAAATTATACTATTTGTCAAAAATTATATCATGTTTGATGTTTCATGTTTCTTTTTTCCCATGCACCGGGATTTTGGCGACACGCGTCTAGTTTATCTATACCGAAACGTTTAGATAAACTAGACTTTCTTGACGGTTTTATTTTTGTCTAAAGAATTTAGTGTAAGCTAAATTGTGAATATTCGTACCCAATATATTGTATATTCAATAAGGGTAAAATGAAAAGAGAACAAAATAAACTATACCTACTTAATTGAAACTGAAAATCCGATTCATAAAATCTTTTGAAATTCTGTTTTAAAACCGATTGCTTCTGGAGCATAGAGTTTTTATCGTGGTAGCAGAAGGTTATTGTCGCCCCACAATTTAGTTGTATCATGGATACAACATAAATGCGTCAATCGATCACTAATTGACCAGAAAGGGAGCTAATGCTAATTTTATTTAAAACAACGCGGTACTCATGTTCAATACAAAAATTCTCGATATCGTAGGGTTAATATTAAAAAGCAAAGGACCTAACAATAATACAAGTCGGCTTAGTATTATTACGATACTACATACATACTATGAAATAATGCTACAAATACGATAATTATACAACGAAATCCCACCTCGGTTACGTCGTGTTATGACGTTTGTGACGTGAGAAAAAGTAGCGCATGCGTCATTATGACGCATGCGCTGCTTTTTCTTGTATGAAGTTATGAGTAAAATATTTAGATGGGCGTATCCTTCCTTTTGAAATCATTGATAAAGAGTCAAATGTCAAGGAAGATTCTTTTAGAAAAACTATTAATAAATTTAAAAACAGCCACAATGATAGATCCTTTTCACGCAAAGCCGCGGCGGAACGCTAGTTCTATTACAAAAGTATGGAATGGAAATTTATAATGTCTATATATTTCAAATACTTTTATAATTTGAAATCTTCAAAACCGAGTTTATATATATGTATGAATATAAATGCGTAACCTATCCGAAATGATAACCTTTCTTCTGAAGCAATTGAGTTATTAAGCTTTCGATTAACTTAGTCGCTACTAAAATAAGATTTCATTTCATTTAACACAGCCTTTGAGCATTGGTGTATAAACCGCTTTGTTCTGTGATGAAAACAGCATTATTCGATTTTTTTTGAAGATGGTGTTACTAGTACCTTCATTCTAATGAGGTGTTATGTTAGGTATTTAAACATGTCGAAACATAAGCACTTAAGTAATTCTCACTGAAATATATTGCGAGTAACAATATTACTTTACGCATAATAAAATTGAAGAGTATATGTGTAATATATAAATAACTTGCCGTGCATAATAATAATTTCCTAACATTAATATTAAGTTTATATTATTTATTACTAACACAGTCTCGCCCTTGAAT
>DWHP01001939.1:0-15155 GCA_018247895.1 Parnassius honrathi | reverse complement strand
TTGGATGGGGCTTCATCACCAAATGCAGAAATCATCCGGTCAATACACTGTTTTTGTGTTAAACCACTTCGAAAGTCGTAATAAATCATCGCTCTTGAATTTTCTCGAGTCAATTCCATTCTCTCAACGACTAAACAAGTTTGACAAAACCTTGTGACAAGACCGAGATTTTTTTAAAATAAGTAAATGATAATCGATTTTTAAAACCAAGGAGTTTTCAATTAAAAAGATTTTAATACGACAGGAACAGTGAAAATATTCCATTTCCGATACTTTTAGTGCAGCCTTGTATGTTCTTGCTCTAAGGTTTCGTATACTAAATAGATAACCATTATTATACTACGAATAAACACAAAAAAGGTGTATAAAAACATTTAAAGTCAAGATGACAACCTAACTCATATTGCGAATATGGCGACCTTTGTATTTACCATTGTATTTCATAGGTATATATATATATTATTTTCTGTGACACACATTTGTGGGATATGACACATGTCACGGTAAATTGTGGATAAAGTTATTTGTATACAAATTTGATACAAACTCAAAAAGATGCTATATTTTATAACATGTGAAAATGAAACATTTTTAGCGACAACCGTGTGAATATTAAATTCATTGAGGGCTGGTTTCCCATCATCAAATGAAAGTAATTTAAAGAGTAAAATTTGACGTAAATAAATTAAAAAGTACAGTAGTACGAACAATTCCCATCATTATTACAGCCTATCAAGTTTCCATAGGTGAACATAGGCCATCCCCATAGATTGCCTCATAAGGAAGATATTTACCATAGTTGCTACGCTTGTTAGACGTGGAGGCAACCGCAGTTTTCATTACGTTGAGTTGTATCAGGAAGATGCAGCTGCCATCCCCTGTTTAAGCTCACCATTGTCACCCACGGATTGTATGAATAAAATAGTTCAATTGTTTCGTTCAGTCAGGATATAATTTATTTGTTTGATAACTTTTACCTGACAATTGAAAAATCCAATTTTTATACTCCTAACTATATGTGTCCGTATATTACCGTATAGGATTCCAATGTTATTGACAAAATAATAAATGGTTTTTGTGGCTAAAAATAAGTATTTTAAATATTTAAAGTTGTTCAGTGGAAAGTGCCGTGTAATGGCGAATGGCGAAGTACGAAAATCCATCACTACATAATCCCGTGGGTGTCATAAAAGATGTAGACGAGAAATGCCACAAAGATCTTATAGCTTCGTAAAGTTAACGGTATACCGTCTGGATGTTAAGCAACGTGAGAGGTACGAGACGTCTGGTACTGTGATTATTAATACGCTTGGCAAACGAGACGATTAACTCAAATCTTTCCTGCAACGAAGAAACCCATACCCAGCAGTGAGCTTTCGGGGTCTAACGAAGAAGGAGTAAAAATGTTATATGCACATAACCTAACATGCCAGTCATAAGATTTTCCAAACAAAGCTCCGTTAACAAATCAATAAAACTAGCTTTTACAAATCAAAAACGAAATATACATATAAATGGGCATTGCTTTGGCTAAGGCAAGGTTAAGAGAGTATGACAATTCGACTGCTCCGTAATCAAAATAGACATTTAAGGTTACAATAGTTCGCATAAAGCTGAAAACTATTATAATGTTGGGAACACCACTGTACGTAAAATGTGAAAAGTCCCCATTGATCCCACATCTGCAAAAAATTATTCGAGTTCTAACTTCGCAAAAATGTTTTTTTGCATTTTTAAGCTAGACGGTAAGTTTTATCATAAACGTATTTTCCGTAACAATAGGGTACATAATTTTCAAAAAGTCTTTTAAATGAATCCTAGAGTGATAATAAACCACTATAATTTTTTTTAACAGACTATGCCATAAAAATTACTTTTAATATATCGTTTTAAACTTTCGTGTGAAAACGCTAGCCGCCATGTTATTAACTCGTGACGTCATAGTCGTCGATTTTACCGATTTTGCAAAGGAATAATATACTTTTTGATGAGTTATCGTCTATATCATTATTGTGTTGTGCCTGAATGCAAAAATACGAGCATAAGAACCCCGGGAAAGTTAAAAGGATTAAATTTCCAACTGATTTAAATATGAGAAATACTTGATTAAAACTGGCAAGAAGAAGGGAAGATCCGAAGGCATTATCTACAAAATCTAAACTATACTTCTGTGAAGATAATTTTGATGTAAGTATGATAATAACTTGAAAAATGTCGAAATAACACAGCATATTAGCTAGTTCCCTTAATCAGTGACACAGAACACTAATACCCTTAAGTAAGATCAGTGACATCACGATATGTTCTAATATGGCGGACAGCGTTTTGAGGATTTGAAGCACAGATAAAAAAGTGTATTTTTAAAATTGAAATATAAAATTCATTATGCAATTTTATAAATAGAAATCAATATTTCTCGTTTACTTTTTACAAAACCTATCATAAATATATATATATACACGGTGTAAAATACCCTATTATTTGTAGACCATACAAATCTATGTAGGTCTAACTGTTTGTTCCTAGCAATAACAAGCATATTGTAAATTTCCTCCACGATACAGGAGAAAATTCTAGACTAGAGTCTTTTGTATTTTCTTAAATATCGATATTTAAAAAAATAATTTTCCGATAAAACTTTAAAATAAAAAAGGTTAATTACTATCAAAAATAAGCATTACACTCAAAAATTATCATACTTTTTCAATTCTCTCGGTACTGGCTCATTATGTGTTTCTGGAAACGTTAATTTCTTCAAACTCTTATATTTTTTCATATTAGACAATTCATGAACAAAGGACTCCCATGTCCCATAATGTACTAGAGCTTTATTTCGTCCTCCGAAGTAACATTCTCTCGGTATATGTAACTCTATATAGCATTCGACAGTGTGCAGTGAACCTGAAATAAGAAAGATTTATAATAAATGTGCTCGCTGTCGATGTTCGTTTTCAAAAGCTACATACACATATACTTATTTATACATAAAACGTATGTAGGAGAAACTTTACAAACATCTGAATGATTATGGGAAAGTTTTTTATTTCGCCTTATAAAGAATTTAAAAAAAGGATTTAAAGTTATTCAAGTAATTCACTCATTTCATTTACTCAGATCTTTGTGAAATTATATTTTTGTAAATTTAAACAAAGATGTGCGATTTTTTTCGCTAATGTCGAACCCATTTCCTAGAGGTGCATCCAGGTCACTAACGGAAAGGTTGAGGTGTTGATCGATTAATAAAAATATCCATAAAAAGACGCCAAACTCAAGTTATTATATTATATATTAACGATGTGGATTACCTTGGAGAATTTTGGTTATGTGCTCCCCAAGCCACAAGCCGTGTATAGTAGTACCCAATAATAGGCAACTATACAATAATAGGCAGCAATAATACGCAACGCATTCAACCCGGCGTAATCTCAAAATTATTTTATTTTAAAATTATAATAAAATTTTAAAATTCATTTTATTTTCTCTTTGTATAGGAAAAGGAATCAAATGGAATGACTGTGCATATGAGTTCATGTTCGGTTGCGATAAATTACCATCAGTTGTGCCGCATGATTCTTCTTCTACAAAATAAATACTAACCATTTAACACAACTTATAATTCTAAAATTTCACATACGAGAACAAATTTGCAGGCACAGCTGGTCTGATATAAACGCTCAATGGTCATGCCGGCTTCCTTTGTAGCCCTTACTGCACCTTTACTGCCTTGGATGTATGTATCAATCTCAACCGAAACAAAATGTCTGCGCGATATGTAATTGCGTTTTCTATCTACATCTACATCTTTATCTACACTAATATTATAAAGAAGAAAAATTTGTTTGTATGAATTGAATGCGCTCCAAAACTACTGGACCGATTTGAAAAATCCTTTCACCATTGTAATCCTACATTATCCTTGATGAACATAGGTTATAGTATATTTTCAAAAAAGTTAGGGATCCGTATGAAAACTTCTTTTAACCCACGGCGTGAAAAAGAATCTTTATATCGCGTACGCTGCGGAAACTATTGACAATAGAGTAACGTAATGTACTACAGTTTTATACAAAATATTATATCTACAAAAAAATCCGCGACACCTTATATCTAACTATTACAGTTGTGTCACAATAACTACTTTTTCATGTTAAAATATGCAATAGTAACGCAGAAAAATCCGTATATCGCGTACGCTGCGGAAACTATTGACAATAGAGCAAAGTGATGTACAATAGTTTTATAGATGACATCAATACTAATAAAAAAAATCTGCGAGATTATATATCTAACTATTACAGTTATATCGCAGTAACTACCTTTTCATGTTAATATATGCAATAGTAACGCCGGTACAAACTAGGCCACATTATTCTTACCTTGGTATTAATCGTTATATTAAAATAAATCACTTCGTATTCAGGGCTATATCAGTGCCTGTATCATTTATAACCGCCAATTACATTAACCATGTAATTTATGTAATTTTTTTTACTTTATAAATTTTTGTTAATTCAGCAACCAGCCGTGTTGATGCCTCCTCGAAGTTCGCGCTCCTCATTTGATACTTGCTAAGATACGACAATCAGGGAAGATAGAGACAGCAGTTACTTCGTCAGGAATTGCTGCAACTCTCTTAAACGATGGAAAAGCTGCTCATTTTACTTTTAAACTTCCGCTATCTTTAACTCTTGAGCAATAATTTACATGTTTTATCCGCAAAAATGAGCCTCTTGGTAAATTACTATGATATTGCTTTCGTATGTATAAAAGATTGATAGAAAATTCATCAAGGATCGTTTCGTACCTCCACACTTTTCATATACCTTGTACAGTTGTCTTTAAAACTGAAAAAAACGCATTTGGGGCACTTTCTGGGGCGTTCATCCGGGAGGGAGAGAGAGAGTGGATAGTATAAAATACATAGTCGCACTGTGTCAAAAGCTTTACTGAAAATACCACGATTTCAAAATCATTACGGAAGATAACGATTTGCCTATATTATACCCAAACTAATAAATGAATTACCCTTTACACTTAAAAATGACATTACTACGCAAAATATAAAAAGAAAACTAAAACTACATTATTTAGACAGAAAAAAGCATCTTCCCAAATAATTGTATCTCATATATATGTACGTAGTAAATGTACACATCATACATAAATGTAGGTACGTATGTATCGCGAGCGTATAAATCTTCGCTACTATTTTAAAGCATATTATATCTACAGTAATATATAATAGATAATGTCTGTACGTAGGTTGAGCATCGATTGGCGTCGATTAAGCATGGTGTACAGATGAACCTTCTTAGGTTTTTGCGACACCGTGATAAAATAATTTAAGCTTTGTATTTGATTTATATTAAATAAGAAAAAAAATTGACAAAATCCTTTGACAAGCGTTATTTTAACTGTATCTGTACATCCAGCAAACCTGCGGGCGAGCATATTGGCTCTCACCGTCATCGCTCTGCGCTCCCTTTCTATGTCCTCGTCATCACGGAAGTCGCCAGTCACAATGTGTCCCAAATATTTAAAACTATCTACCAGCTATAGAGGCACCCCACCGAGGACCGAGGAGAACATGGGAGGGCTGATGTTTACCTGTTTTGAATATAAGTAGCTGACTTTTATTAGCATTATATTTTAGCACATGTGCCTCCGCATATATGTTTCATATATGGATAATAGAGTCCTCAGTGCATTGATAGTGGAAGTCAGTAGAAACATATCGTCAGGATAGTTTATGTTATTAAAGCAAATATCGTCAATATGACAGCCAATCATGTTTACTACTGAGTAGCGCAATAAACTGATTGATATACTGATTACATAATAGCGGCGACCTAAACCCCCTGTCTTATGTACATTGCAATCTGTGTACTCATCTGATAGCGTACCGGCCCATCTTACTTGATTTTTCTGGTCTGAATACCAGAATTTGAGGAGGGAGATGCACTCCAGTGGCACACCCGCACACCCCAGCTTGTCCCATAAGCGGTCATAAATTATGCAGTCAAAGGCTTTAGACAAGTCTTCATATAGTAGTAGACAGTATGACTTCGGGCTCAGAATAGCACTCTCGGTGGATAATCCAGTTGTAAATCTAAACTGAGCATCATTTTACTTGACATGCTTTTCGAGATTGCTATTCAACAGACTGTCAAGAAATTTAGCTGTTGTTGTGGCAAGTGAGATAGGCCGATAATTATTTTTATCATAAGTGTCACCCGCCTTATTTTTTAGGATCGGTACCACAATAGTGTATAAGTGAACCTCATGACGCTATTTTAATTTTTTATGTACTATACAATAATTTATATTTCCTAAACTTACATAATTGTTACACAATTTTAATTACTAGAGAAACCACAGTACAATGCGTTATACAGGTCGCTACATTCTTACTCGTGGTTATTTTATTTGAAGATACCCAAGCAAAAATAGTAACATAAAGGTTATATAAAATGTAGCTTTCCCTTATTGTCTTATAAAGGAATTCACATTTCTTTGTCATCAATCCGTAAATATATTTTATTGTTATTGAGCCCCATGATGTAATTTCAGAAGGTTGAGTGTAAGTCCCAAAACGGTTGGCGACCTAGCAACGTTTGATCTGACGTTATAGGGAGATTGTTACAGTAGGGCCACGAAATCTGTATTAAACATAAAGTAAAACAAAAAAAGTCGTTAAAATAATAGTGGTAATCTAATAATAGTGGCGATCTTCTCTAATTACTGATTTTTTTAAAGTAAGCCTTGAAAGTAGCCTGGAAAGAATACCAAACCCCATATAATTTTGTCGGTGTTGTAAGAGGCGACAGTGCAAAACATACCAGGAGATAGGAGATAGCTTATTCCCAATAACAACTAAAAACATTAAAAAACTTCGGTTGCCAATACGCGTGCAAGGCGTGGCAAATTTGCTAAATATTGTTGCGCGCTATAATTAATACCTGGTACATGTAGAATTACCACTAGTGCCATCTATCGATTAGTAGAACTAGAAGAGTCAAGATCTTCCTATAAAATTCCATTCTAGAAATTTCTTCACCTAGTCAGTCGGAACCGGTATGTACTCTAACTAACATTCTAGATATTTTAGTAGAAGAGGTCGGTCAGTATTGAATGGGCAATACAATCAAATACTTTGAAGCGATACAACTGCGAACTAAAGTTATCAGTAGTACGATTGTGTTTTGTTGTAATTGGTGTTCTGTAAATAAAGAGTCAACTTTAGTAATTCAATCGGCTATTTTTATGGTCACGAACCCCAAGCTCGTAACAATTGGTGGCAGAAGTGGAGTAAAATCGTGCCGATTTTACATAAGGACAACAAGGAGGGTATACGTACCCGAAGTCAACGTAAGCAGGAGACGGACCAGAGACGATTTAGTGGTGCAACGCCGTAGATATCGGAGGGCCAGCTGCCAGCTACGGAGGTAGGCCCGACAACAGCTCCTGCATCTGCAGCACGTGACTTAGGTGCTCTGATGATCATGCTTCAGGATTAGACTCGCTGACAGGAGGAGCTGCACCGTGGACAGGAGGAACTGTCCCGTCGTTTGGAAGAGTAAGAGCAGCTCAAACGCGATAAGGAAAATCAGATGATCTTCATGAAGCATCTTCACATTACATTCGGGAAAGAGATAAGACAGGTGAAGGATAGGATTGCTATACGTGACAACCGCTTCTCGGAAGCTGAAACCCGAATCATTCAAGTAAACAGTCAGGAAAAAAAACGTGATGGCTGACATGAGGCCTTAACTGTTCTGGAAGCTCTCGGTAAGGAAGTAACTTATGAGCAGCCTTGAGGCATTGGATGCGAGATATGGCAACGCTCTCCTGTAACACGTCTTTCGTGCGCAACTTAAAGATCGCATGCAATAAATCTGCAGCAGAGGTCCCTTGAGGTATGAAGCCAGTTCGAAAAGTATACCGGTCTGTTTCTGCGCTCATTGAAGGGAACCTGGTGCAGTCATTCATTGACGGCATCCACGACCTTGAATTCGGAGCTGCTGTGAGTATTGGGCACCACGAGACACTTAAGGACGCCTTGACTTATGCACTGGAGGTAGAAGCCGTGCGGCAGGATTATCGTTTCCATCGCGTCAGGGTTGCAGCATCAAGAGTTCGCGACCACAATAAAGAATACAGCTCTAGGTGCTACGGCTGTGGGTAAAGGGGCCATCTTTGATGCAGCTGCCTTAAGCGAACTATAGAAAGGCAAGGTGATCTACCGTGAGAGGGTAGTGCGGCTGCTAACAGCACCGCCCCGCAGCAGCAGGGAAATGACTTTGTGATCGAACATCGCAGCGGGAAATATCATGGAAACGGAGACGCATTGTCAAGAATACTTTATGCTGAAGATTGCAAGCATTATACTAGGCAAGAGGGTACGGAAATAGCATCTATGACGATGCTCAGGATAAACCACCTCAGCAACGAGTAGAAGGACAGCCTACATCATGCACAACAGGAAGGTTTTGACATTAACCCGATTCCGAAATGAATGAAGGCTAGTGCTTTCAAACCCAGGTGGAGCGACGTCTCAGTGATGAGTTCGACCACGAAAAGCTATTGAGCCCAATGGGACAGCTTGCTGAATCAGGATGGAGTTTTGTGCCGTCAATGGGAAAATGGTCGGGGAGACAGCTGTCATTTGCAAATGGTTGTCCCTTAAGCTAAAGTACGGGATGTTCTACAGTTGTACCATAATGCTTGCTCAGGAGGCCATCTGGGAGCTTACCGGACTCTATTGAAGATCCGAGAATGGTTTTACTCGGTCCACTGTCGTGACGATGTTGAGGATTGGTGTCGCATATGTACAAGTTGTGCGTCTGCGAAGGGACCTCAGAGTAGTAGTAGAAGTGCATTGGAATTGTATAACGGTACGCTATGGGAGAGAATTGCCCTTGACGTTACGGGGTCGTTTCCGAAAAGTAAAAGTGATAACAAATATTTCATCGTTGTGATGGATTACTTCACTAAGTTGCCAAACGCCAAACCAAGATGCTTCAACAGTTGCGTATAAACTAGTTCATAAAGTCTTCTGTCGTTATGGAGTAGTTTTAGTGATTCATAACGATCAAGGAAGAAATTTTTGGTCTCACATATTCCATGAAACTTGCCGAGTTATGGGTACACATAAAACAACAACTTCTTACCATCCGCAATCTGATGGAATGGGAGAACGATTTATTTATTGTGTATGGCAACAATCTGAAATGTTTAAAGTTGAACTAATTTAAGCATTTCAGGTTGTTCAAACATTGCTATCAAATTGCATGTAAAACTAGATTTTTTTTATTTTGTAAAATAGTTTTCGGCTGTACCTGAACAACCCGAACGATTATTTGGCGACTATACAAATACTTGTTCTAGAGCTTCTAACTCGTGACCACGGAGCTCCGCAGCCAAATCACTAAACACTGAATCCAACTAATTTTAAGCACAACTAGCATAACACAATCTGCATAAAAGCACAACCTACAGAATTAATGATAAAATTTATTTTCTCTGTAATTAGATTTTGTTGTATTTAATTTTATTATATGTGGATGGTAAATAAAACAGTGTCTTCTGAACAGAATTTCGAATATTGAATATCGAACTGTGAATTTCACGTTACGTTTATTTTTGTAATAATTACAAAGTTAAATAAAGTTAATTGTATGAAAATATATTTATGTATTATATGTATGCTACAGAATTGACTCTGACTCTAGCCTTAATAAGAGCAAAGGTAAATAAAGCGGAATATGTCAATGAAAGAGCTGAGATGTATGACTTGAAGGGAAAGAAGCGACAAATCACCGCATTCTTTTTTCCACCTCCTTCGTCTTTTTCACTGGCAACACTAATAATAGCGTCAGTGACAAATGCCTCCATCAGATACTAAACGGGATAGATGGGGCGGTGACCGGAGCTACGCTTATAAGTTTTGCTATGTGCAATTTATACACAATAGAACTGGTGTTGCCACTTCAACCTTAGACATATCGTTAAATAAAAGAGGAAGCAAAATTAGATAAATATTCTAACTTTGGTTTATAGCACGTTCTAGAACGTAAGAAAGGCTATATTTATTATTAAAGAAGTGTCGATTTTATAATAATTAAAATAAAGACGTTAACTTTGTTTTTATTATATAGATGTTTGATTATAAGTACATAAAACATTGCTATAGGGTTCATGCACTTCCCCCGAACAAGTACCCTTGTCTTGGTGGGGGACTTAGAAGTCGTAGATTGGTCACCCACGGTGAAAAAAGAGGAACCTACATGGTTAGCTTGAGGTATAGGGTCGGCCCAGCTGGCCGCTCACTGCTAGTCTACACCGGATGCGTGTTGGTGGACAGTAATGAGCGGAGCGTCCTCTCCACCTTCACGTCACAGCCGTGGTGGAGTCCCGGGGAAAGAAGAAAGTGGAGTGTTGATACGGCGATGTGCCACTCGCACTAACCTCCGCAACTCAGGCGGGCCGCACTATTGGTGTTGCAGTAGTTGGGCTGTGTATAGAAAGAGAGAAGTGTCTGTACTGCGAGGGACCGCTCTTCCTACTTTTTGCGGTCCGAACTTGATAGGTGGCGAAACCACAGACCATGTGTCAGGAACGCTGGTGCTTTAAAGTGCTCGCATTTTCCTGGAGCCAAAGTCTCTGGATATCAGGCTCTTGAGCGTCCGTAGAGAAGGTGAAGTTAGCGGCCACGGAGTGGCGTGCCTGGCGTTTCTGATGTGCCTTATCCGAGAAGGAAAAGGGAGAGGAGAATTCCTACCCGAGAAGGGGCTACCATGGGGCAGCCGGCGCCAATGGGCTGCGAATGTGTGCGAAAACGTTCCCGAGGCTCTGCCATGTGGCGCATACTATAGGATTTAAGTCGTTGCGAGTGCAATATAACTCCTTAATAATTTGACCTTACGGGACGGGTATTCGTTGGCATTTGCCCATGTTAAAAAGGGTTATTAAGTTTACTTTACATAATAGGTTACGATTTTTATTTTAATGTTTGTGTTATTATCATTTGATACATTTCATGATAATTGTAATAGTTTATAAATTTGATATGACTATTGGAAATTATTTTAATTTTTAACGTATTTAATTTGGATGAATGTAATGGACGATACACACGGTCAGTTCAACTGATCATTCCAACTCATCAGTTCAAACTTAAACTGTTGATATTTTTTAGAATATCGGATTTTTGCTATTTTGGCATATTTACCAAAAGTCTTAAATATGCCACATCTAAACAATCACATTACGACTGTTACAGGCTAATAATGATGACGAAATTGATGGTGCTCAAGGTGAAAATACGGTACCGAGACGTGGCCCTTCACTGCTGGTCGTATGAGGACGCTCAAAGTCGCTCAGCGAGCTATGGAGAGGGCTATGCTAGGAGTTTCTCTGCGTGATAGACTCAGAAATGAGGATGTCCGCAGTAAAACCAGAGTGACCGACATAGCCCAACGGATTAGTAAGCTGAAGTGATAACCGATAACCGATGGGGAAGAAAGGTTCTCGAGTGGCAGCCTCGTACCGGTAAGGGTAGTGTAGGGCGACCCCCCTACTAGATGGAGTGACGACCTGGTAAGACATGCAGGAATTCGATGGATGTAGGTGGCTCGGGACCGTGCTTTGTGGCATTACTTGGGGGAGGCCTATGTTCGGCAGTGGATTTGTGAAGGGCTGTAATGATGATGATGAATCTGGTGGTAGTACCCAACCTCCTTCTCTGTTGAAATTAGGATGTTTTTTTTTTAATTTCAATAGCCTCACGTATCATCCTTGGTAGTAATCGATGTTCTTCCGCGAGGATTTGTGGTGTATCAAATCTGATGTAATGACGGGGCTGTCTACGTTATGTTCACAAACTACTGACTTCCAGGAACGTAGATGTTTCACATCAGCTATATGTTACTCTAAGCGGGTCCTAATTGATATTTTTGTTGATGGACCTTAAATTCTCGCGCAAGAAAATCGATTCCTTCCAAAGGTGATACGTGAGGCTATTAAAATTAAGAAACATACTAATTTCAATAGAGGAGGAGGCGGGTACTACAACCTGATTGGGAACCTGTAATTAATAAAATTCACAACAAGGAACAAGCACAAGCTACTTACGAGTATACTAGGTACTCGACTTCTAAGAGTCTGTGATTCCTTAACGCGGCAATGTGTACGTTTTAAAACAAAGTCCCAGAAAGTATACAGGACCTATATCAAATATCCCATCAAAAAGTTAAAAAATTTTATCAATCAAACATTATTAAATAGGGCTTATAATAATATTTAAGACTACGTGATTGGTATTAACCGCAGAGGATGGGGTGATTACTAATATGCTGTATCTAAATCTTTTATAAATATTACATATATATCTACTTAATTGTATAAATATTATTTTATTTGGAAGACCAACAGCTATAATAATTGGGATAGATAATAATATCTAGACGAAGCCAAGTAAACGTCCTCACTAGTAGATATAACAGAGATAAACGCGATTTAACAGTCTAAAATATCTAGTACTAACAATACTTATACCAAAAGAGGGCTTAACTGGTGTAATATGTTATATACGTATAAAAAATAATAATAGCACAAAGATAAAACACTAAAACTATGGTTTATTAACAAACGCATCAATGTCTCATTAGGAGATACAAAAAATCTATGGTTATTATAAACCTTATTATATGCGCTTGGCTTACGCAGCGCTAGTGTTAAACAAATCGAAGTCAAACTCTTTAGCTAACTTGCTAAAATTATTTCTCGCTCATGGTTATACTTTGCCTTTAATTTGAACGTGTGTTATGTATAAAAGATTTGGCAGGGCTCCTAAAATGTAATTGACACAAAATATCAGGACTTATTATGTAATATAACAAAACCCAGCGGGACATTGTTTAAAACATTAAACAATGTCCCGCTGGGTTTCTTGCTGGTTCTTCTCAGGACAGAGGTTTTTTTCTGAACCTGTGGTAAAAGCATAAATAGCAATAAGCTTAAACGGCCTTCAATTAGTATTCTTGTAATCTATATTTAATTTAAAAAATCGTTTCTACTATCTAAGTTTGTTTCATTGCTTTGGTGAAATCATGATATTGTGGTAGTAGTGACTGATCAATTTCGTGACAAATTTCGTGGTATAATGTTAAGTTCAGTATTTCAAGGCTCCTACTGTATTGATTACAGTAGAAAGTTACAATGATTGTACAACGTTTCAAAGTCTGCAGCACTAACACAACTGTTGCCTAACGAGCGTTCAAAATGCGTTTGAATTGCAGTAAGCAGTTAAATGTTACTGCGCGCGGCGCTTGTTACGTTACAAATGGGATTGTAGCAGCTAATTTGATAGCTATTGTGTGCTGATAACTATTTTTTAAATCTTTGATGATAACAATTTCAAAAATTGTAAATTTAGGCTGTAAAAAGCATTAAGGTCAGTTATCCGCGATTCAACTAGACCTACGAGTATTGAACTGCATTGACACTGGCACTGAAATAGATGGTTAGTACGAATGGAAGTTTTAAAGGTAACAGTGTGAACTGATTTCTCATTTCTATGTAGCTTATTTATATAAAAATGTGGTGACAACATTCTATAGTCCTCTTTATGGGAGGTAGATTCTGCAACCCATTGACTAAGTCTATCCATAATTAAGTCAACTCTTACTGACAAGACTAAGATGATATGCCTCCTTACCGATTCAAAGGTCTTCGGTTAAAGTCACTCTAGTCACATGATACATAGCGGCATTTTGCTATGAGAACATGGTCCTAAACGGTTTTTACTTACTTCAGATTTACGTTTGTCCGGGGAGATTAAAATCAAGCACGTGCTTGTTTACGTTATATAACATTGAGAATCGTAAAAGGTCGTAAAACGCCATCTTTATAGTAAAAATGTACCGTGATTTTATCGAAAACATATTTTTTTATTTTTAACGACTTTTCGTACATATTACCACTTATATTTTAATTTACGTTGGCAATACTAAAAGAACCCTAATAAATCTGAAACAGATTGGAAATCGTCCATAAGTATATACGATATATGAGTTATAAATGTATATACGATATTAAACATTTGACTATGATATTGGAACAATTTATTCGGGATTCATCGTCATCACTACTGAACATCCGCCTCCACCACGATAAACTTACAGAGAGGGTATTGGCCATTGTTGTCAAGCTTGGCAGGATAAGCATCTCAGTTTTTTTTATTTATTTGAAGTGGTGCCCCTACGTTGCCTCATGTGGTAGGCTAAGATGGTGTAGGGTAGTGGATTCTCCTACATTGCCTCATACGGTAGGCTAAGATGGTATAGGGTAGTGGATTCTTCAACGTTACCTCATATGGTAGGCTCAGGTGGTATAGGGTAGTGGATTCTCATACGTCGCCTCATATAGTAAGCTAAGAAGGTATAGGGTAGTGGATTCTCCCACGTTGCCTCATATGGTAGGCTAAGATGGTATAGGGTAGTGGAGTCTCCTACGTTGCCTCATATGGTAGGCTAAGATGGTATAGGGTAATGGATTCTCCTACGTTACCTCATATGGTAGGCTAAGATGGTATAGGGTAGTGGAGTCTTTTACGTTGCCTCATATGGTAGGCTAAGATGGTATAGGGTAGTGGATTCTCCCACGTTGCCTCATATGGTAGGCTTAGGTGGTATAGGGTAATGGATTCTCCTACGTTGCCTCATATGGTAGGCTAAGATGGTATAGGGTAGTGGATTCTCCTACGTTGCCTCATATGGTAAGCTAAGATGGTATAGGGTAGTGGATTCTCCTACGTTGCCTCATATGGTAGGCTAAGATGGTATAGGGTAGTGAATTCTCCTACGTTGCTTCATATGGTATGCTAAGATGGTATAGGGTAGTGGATTCTCCTACGTTGCCTCATATGGTAGGCTAAGATGAAATAGGGGTAAATAGTGGGTTCTCCTACGTTGCCACTACACGGTGAAAAAGATTGGGATTGGTAACATTTTTCAAAACCAATTTATATTTAGTTAAATTGTCCATTTCACTGTTAATATTTCCCGTTTCATCTTAGAAAAAACTAACAAAAATACAAAAATCACACTTATCTCAATGTAACAACGCGGCATTTCGCTTATATATATATATATATA
>DWHP01001938.1:0-15155 GCA_018247895.1 Parnassius honrathi | reverse complement strand
TACACAGACATGACAATTTATATTACATTAAAAAATTTAGAAATCAAGCGCCGGCATACATTTTCGCCGCGCCGTAGAAAGAGAGGGGATACTTCCTCTCCTACGTCGCGCCGACTGTCTACTTTAACATTTTTACCCAGCACAAAAAAGTGTAAAACGCCGCTAAAGAAGTTTTCACTTCAAAAAATTTGTAATTTGTTGCTCAAGTACAGCTGAACGGATTTGGATGAAATTTTAGCATACAAAGTCCACAGTATAGATTATCAACAGTGATACCTTTGATCCTGATATATCTCCTGAATCAGGATCTACGTGAGTAAGACCACCGGGCTCTACTGGTACATATTTGGGTAATGAATTAATCCATTTATTCTCTTTTCACAATAGATAATTCTAGTGCTAAATATTAGAGAAATGCCAGACTTGTACGTAACTTGTGAGTGACTGTTGACTGATGTAGGTATAATAAACCTGACACCGGGAATTCCGCGGAAAGAACAATAATCTTAGAATTTTTTTTCAGATTCAATATTCACTTATAAACTAGATGAAAGCTCATGCAAAATATAGCTACATTGTTTCGGATTTTTCTAAAAAATACTTCAGTTTCGGTGTACATGAATTTTAAATATGGCTGTATCCGATATATTATATAGGCACTGATATAAAGCGACAGTTGAATATAGTATAATTGATACGTTTTTTTTTAAATTAACACTAATTGTAATATTATGTATCAGTAAAAATAGTCAGGACAGCCACTGGGCCGGTATTGAGTAGTGGATTTTGATAGGCTATAATTTTACAACTTAAAAAGTTAAAATAACAACCTATAGATACATCTCGCTGCTGCGCACAGGCCTTCCCTCATTTATAATCGGGAGAAACAAGAAAAAAATTCGAATGTGAACATGTGAAGTTCGCCAACACGCATTGGAGCAGCACGGCAGACACTTCCTTGACCTAACCTCTCAGGTCATAATGAATAATTGTAAATTTGAATGAATAATAAGATTGTAGTATTTTAGATTTATAAATAAACTAGATTTGACTTTAATTATAACAAGTGTGTTCATGTGTCAGTTCAAATCTCTATATAAAAATCAATTGCTGTGCGAAGCTGGGGCGAATCGCTAGTCACAAATAAAAGTAAAGTGTTACTAGTAACAAAAACTACCCAAGTGCGTGTCGAGCAATGCAAAATGTAGAGGTAGTGTTCCGTAGTTGTCCGTCATAATACGTGTATTTATAGGGGTTTTCTTGATAATATGAGCATATTCAGCGGTTTGACCGCTATAACGACTAAAAGCGAGTCCGAATAGGACAAAGGTAACTGAAGGGCTTATTTACTTATTTTCCATGCGAACTTATAGGGAGTGATAGTCGAAAAATATTAAAAATAATTGATTTTGAAAATAACACAATCTGCATCAAAGCATTTACATGCCAAATCTGTACAAAAATAGTCATAGTGCCCTGTTCATCTATTAGTTTCCGGTAGTGCAATCCTAAGATATATATGACCTTTATGAACCATCCCGTTAACCACCACTGCCCTAAACTACCCAGAGGGTCACCCGCGTAAACTAAGGGTGCCTCGAATAAAACTGTATGAGGCTGTAAAAATATGTTCAGACTATGAATGAAGCCTACAATAATTACCAACTAAAACCTAAGCGAAATTGGTATGTCAGTTTCGGTCGCTTGGCGGTCAATTCTCTCTGCGTACCCCGCAGAGGAAAATATAAAGCTATTCAAAAAATGTTTATTTCTTATAGTTTACAATAATATTAACACTGGCGTAGTGTGGGCATTTCCTTCCCCTAAAACCCTCTCAGAAGTGAGGGGCCGGTGCCTAGCAGTGAGACGAATGTATATAAGCTGTACCTACTTTTTTTAACAATAGCATTATAATGCAGCTAGTTTTACGTCAATTTCTATGGAAATGTAACGAAATGTTGACTAATCCAAGTGCATTTTATAACTTGGTCGACTATTACTCGTTTATTTTTTAAGCCTACTTAGCTGTGATAGTTTTCCTTTTAACTTCGCTATATACACTAAAATAATAGCCGTTTAGTTGGTGGAGGGGAGGGCGGGGAGACACGACGCACCCATGAATTGGAAAAATTTGTTCTATACCCCAATATTTCTGAAAGGCCTATCCAAAGGCAATCCACAAGATGGAAAAGACGGGTAAAAAAATCTGTGTGTGATGTACTCAAAATAAAAATATTTTTAAAATTTTATTTCACTGTTTTGTAGGGGTGATTAATATCTATAACTACGTAGACTAACTTACTTAGTGCTCAGAGGTGACCATCATTCTATAAAACTAAGATCTACTCCGCAAAGTGTAGTGCTGTGCATGGGCCTCCCGTAAGAAAGGATTTACCTTAACGTATGGCAGACGGATCGGTGATCACAGCACTAGACGTCTTGCCATTGATATTGCTCCCCGTCGCCGGTCGTGAGATTTACTAAGGTGTAAACGAGTGGTTATACCGTTACCTATCAGAAGCAATGACATCTTTCCGTGCTTCACCATTGTCGCTTCTTACGACCATCGCCTCTTACCTCTAATCGTCTCGTCGTTCCTCGTCCAGAGTACTTAAATTTTCATTTGTAGACAATACTACTCAGATTGAATATCGTAAAGTAAAATTAATTTTGATAAAAAGTGAGAATAAAGAAAATAAAATAAATTCAAACCTGTCCGGTAATAGTAAAAAGAAACGCAAGAAGAACTCTCAAAGGCGTTCGCGCTTTGTAGGCTCTATGCGACCAGAGTCTGTGCACGCCGGCGGTAACTCCGAATCCCGATGTGTAAATTGTCGCAAATACTGTAAAAAAGAAAAACAAATACAAACTAAAAATTTTCATAACTATTTACTTTATCCTTAAGTTGGAACAAATAATACCCTTTGTTGATGATTTACCACTGCGAGAATTATTAAAGAAGTACAATGGGAACGGGAGTGAAGGATGAGCAAGCTTATGGCATAAACTCACAGAGATGATCATGTCAAAGATAAAGACATAAAAAAACGGTATGCTTTTCTATTTCATCAATTTGTCAGGCTTCAACGTGTTTCGTGTTTAAATTTGCTTAAGTGTGAACCAAGAGTGGAGTAGCCAGGTACTTAAAAATAAGTCATATTATATTTCTCAGACCAGTTATTTTTTAATTAAAATATTTCTCTGAGGTATTTAAAAGCAGGGATTGAATTTAAAAATAAAATTGCGAGCAGAAAGCGTAGTTTAATGAAAGGACTAGCTCCGAAATTATTACAATTTGCATATGTGGTCCCGTTTTCAGAAGATGCTTCAGTTAATTAAAATTCTATTTCGTCTGATAATATGTATTTCGTTAACCACGTTTTCTATTGAATAAGACTGAATATATATATTATTTTACTTTACAGCGCCCATTTTCTATTGGGAGCTGAGGTCTTTTTTAACGTCTTGATGTCATAGTTAACCGATCAATGGAGAAAGAGCTACAATTACCCAAACCAGCTATATCTACAGTTAACGTTCTGTGAAATAACAGACACAGTAGAGCAAAAAGAAACGCTATGGCGCTTTTAGTAAAGCTGTAGTAAGGGAATTAAAATATCATTTATCTCAATTCCCAATAAATTAAATAATTTGTAAACCTTTTTCCACCGCCTTTCTTTACAGAGTAACAATTTGGGACACAAACCCCATCATATCCCCTTTTTTACATGTTTATAATTTATGTTTGTACATAACGTTTAAAGAATGAGTTTTAGTTTTAATTTTATTTATTGACATCCCCGTGAGGAAAGTATAATAGTGATCATAAATAATACAAAAATGAATAAATACGTAACCTGTACACTACATAATTAGCGAGCGTTGGTAGCTCAAAGACTAAGCACACGCCGTGAATGTTATTTTTTTTGGTGCTGATTTATGACGTGCTCGACGATGATGGAAAATAACGTGAGGAAATCTGCATGTCTCAAGATAAAAAAAATATTTTTAAAACGGGAAGTTCGCCAACATGCATTATGGTAACGGAGTGGACACTTCCTCTTTCAGAAATGCGATACCTTTGCCTAGCTGTGGAAAGTATATAAACTGTAACTTGACATATCTATCTTTTTATATTTTATACGGATATATTGAAAAAATATTTTAATAACAACAATGTTATGGTATACTTTATCAACAAAAATTGTATATAAATATAGTGTTATTGAATAATGAATGGTTGATAATCCAACTTTGAAAGGTTGGATTATCAACAAAAGTTTTCATATCCTGTAAAATGTATTTGCAATAGAAACAAAATAAATGTAAAAATATATTGTGTAAAACATGTTTAAGTAATTGAAAGACTCAATTCATATAATTGTAATGGTTTCACGATCCTGTGTATTTTGCTGCATTCCTTAATCGATTACTACTAAACTGAAACGTACTAAGCGGGCAATATTTGCGTTGTTATTACATCGCATTGAAATTAACAGTGCTCAATAAACAATTGATTAATGAAAATGCTCAATATTTTATAACTTTTTTTTCGAAACAAAGAGAAACAGAGTGATGTAAACTAAAATAAAGTAATGTAATAATTCTAAGTAACTTTACATGTAATGTAGTGTCGATTAATAATATCAGAGATAAAAAATATGTAAGAAAGAGAAGGATCTTTGCGGAACAAGCAAGGGTGTAAACACCACTGACCTCTTTAAATACAAGTATGTATATATAGAGGTCAGTGGTAAACACGTTTCCTTGTTCTGCAAAGCACTTCTTAAATATAGTATGTTGAAACATCCTGATATCATACTTAACCTAGGTTACCATCAGCTTTTCATTATTAATTTTTTGTCCGTTCCATTTAGCATGGACCTACACCGTCTTATTCTAAAAAGTAATTTATAATTAGTCTAAACTATAATTTGTTTTACAATAACATTTCAACAAAATTATGCAAACTAAAATGTAAAGTATGGTATTCGACAGTAAATGTCAAACTTCGAAAAGACTGCTTCGCTACGGGTAGGGCACTTCTTTAGTTAGAAAAAACTCTTGTTTAACTATAGTTTAAATCCGAAACTATCAATAAGCTACGCTTTGTAATGAGAAGGACATTGTTTTGAAGTTCTGCAGTGACGTTTGGATTTAAATTTAATTTTATTAGTAATATGATAGCAGCAGCATCCAAGCAGGTCGTAGCAAACTAAATTTCAATTTTATCTAAATAAAGGCAAATCCTCAATAAAGCTTGAAAATGATGGGGAACATGAACAAATTTCATTTAATGTGTAGTATTCGCGCTAATATGCAAATCATTTCACCATAAAAAATTTAATTAGATCTCCAACTAGAATTTCAGTCGTACATAATATGTTTATAAATTCTTCTGCCTGTAACCTCCCTGTCGCTTTGTCATAAAACTGTAATTTGTTTTAATTTGTAAGTGTACACTTATTCGTTGTAAGAGTCATCTCGTAGGTGTGATAAAACAGAAGTTAAAAAAATGAAGATCTCATGTCCTCCATAAGATGCTGTTATAGCCAGAACTGTGGAAGAAGAGCATGGAACAACATGAAACCATCGATCCACAACCTAAGTGTTGTAATTAAAAATATAATTGATATAATAATTGTAATTGTCATTATTTAAGTTTTATTCAAAAGTCGTAGAGACCTCGAACATAAGACACTACATTTAAAATCCTGGCAATTCCACTCCTCTGATGTTGCAGTTGTACGTAGGCGACGGCAGTCACTTACCAACAGGTGAACAGCATGTTCGTTTCGCTAATTATTTATTAGTTTTTATCGGAAAATTATTATATTCATATGTATATTATACATATGTACGTACATCTAGATTTCGAGGGCACAGTTTCAGCTTTAATTTTAAAGACATTTATTATTTACCTGAATGCACTACATGGGTGCACCCTACTGTTTAAAATCCGATGGTAAAAACGTTAAATACAAATTTAACGGATTAACTGGTGATGGGTAATAACAATAGTGGAAGGTCCTGTGTTCACTTAACCACTTGTGTGTGGGAAAATCTTCCAGATAACGCTTGTCAATTACAAAGGACTGTAGATGAGTTGATGGTGATTTTTTAACTGTAGCATATTTTATTATAATAAGTAATATATTCAATGTAGAAGCTTTTAATAAATGCGAATTCGGATGGAATCATATTTTTTTGAAGTAATAAGTATTTAGGATTCTAAGGTTTTAAATATTTATTTCGTATATTAGATGATTCAAAATGGGCCAGGCCAGGGCACTTTTTTTATAGAAGAGGGGCAGACGAGCATGCGGCATACCTGATGGTAAGTGACTACCCCGCCCACGAGCAACCGCAATTGCAGGTGCGTAGCCGGCCTTTTAGAAAGGAGTAAGCTTTTTTCTTGAAGGTCCCTAAGTCGTATCGGTCCGGAAAAATTGCCGGTGGTAAACAATTCCACAGAGAAGTTGTACGAGGAAGAAAACTCCTAGTAAAACACACAGTGGTGGACCACCAAGCATCCAGATGGTGAGGATGGTATCGTGAATATTGAGGAGATGTGCGCTCGTGATTAATCCAAACATTCCTCAGAACACTCCCCGTGACATATGCGATAGAAAACGCAAAGGGATGCAACATCCCTACGCAGCGCCAGTGAATCGAGCAGATCAGAAAGAACTCGATCGTCTACGATTTGAACCGCTCTACGCTGGTTGCGGTCAAGTGGAAAGAGCTGGCACTGTGGTGCCCCGATCTAGACACGACAACAGTATTCCATGTGAGCCCGAACTGGCGTTTCGTAAAGTTGCAAGCGACGTGCCAATATGAAATACTGTTTCGCTCTTCGGAGCACACCGAGCTTTTTAGGGGCCCATTTATCCATACCCACCAAGTGACCACAAAACTGCACACTATTCGATATATTGACGCCGAGGATTCCGATATGTAGGTGAGGCAGCCTCATATGGTATACCGATGGATTCGAAAATGGGCCTCAACGTAGGCTGTGGAATTTATGAGAAGCGCTCCAAATTCAAACTTAGTATGAATTTGGGTAGATTCGCCTCTATCTTCCAGGTAGATACTTTTGCCATAATTCAGTGTGCGGAAATCAATCCGCAAAAACATTACGTCAAGTATATAATTTATGTAAACTAGTCAAGCAGCACTGTTAGCGCTGAGGTCAAACTTAGTAAACTCGATGCCAGTTGGAGACTGCGTGAATCGTTTAAACACAATGGGATGTAACAACAGGGTCCTCTGAAGATGGGTTTACGAGGTTACGAGGGCAATGAATTTGCGGACAAACTCGCATGGCAGGGCTCAAAGAGTACACAATTTTGACCTGAGTTGTTTTGTGGAATCTCAAGAAGCCTACGCCGATTGACCCTCGAAACTCTTTATTACAATAAACCACTTAAGATCAGGTCTGATACACCAGGCTTAAAACATTTTAAAACTTTAATCTGGGTTTTCGATCGTAAATTCGCTTCAGAAGCCCTAGGATTAATTAAAAATAAATTGCGCATTTTGGCAAGAGCCCTAACTGGACACTGTTGTCTTAAAAAGCACATGTCCATCTATCGACTAAGCAACTCGAGGATGTGTCGGTTCTGTTCCATAACGGAAGAAATGCCTCTGCACATCCTAACTAATTGCGGACCCTTAATGCGCAAACGTAACACTCATTTGGGAAACTACGTACTCCGCCAAGATGAACTAAAATTGCTCACGGCCATTGTAGCGACCACAATAGGTCTTTTCGGTCGCAGTGATACTGGTCTCTTTCCGTAGACCTGCATAGCTTCCCGCACATAATAAATATGTAATACGCGAAGGCGAAGTAACCAGCTGTGTCAGACCATATGCCAAGGCAAAGTTATAGACAGATCTCCCCGCATGATAGCTTAAACGGGAACTAAGCCATTCAGCGTAGAGGGCGTTAACTCGCCAAGGATCTTAATCTCTGCGGATGGAATCTGCTGTAGCACAGAATCTGTAGCCATTTGGACGTGGTCAATGAGTCGGTCGGCTTCGGCTATGGGACCCGTAGAGGTACGCATAGACGCGAGGATGGTCGTCGCTGTCCACGCACAGCCATAGGATGCTATACATCCTCCTTCACGTCCTTACCTTCACGAGTGCCGAGGCATCGTAAACAGATGTCCTCTCTGACGTATACGCAAACTCCAGCCCGGGGCACAAGGGAATGTTCTAATTTGTACCCCTGGTAGGAGTTATAAGAAGTATCAGCTGGAGAGGACACCTGAGTCTCGGTTAAAAAGAGCAAGGCCAATTTCGTCGTCTCCAGATGGTAGTGGTTAACGTTAAGTTAATGAAGTCCCCTGTTGTTGCAAAAATTCACGGACAGCGTGGCAGCGTCGTCGCCTTGGTGTTGTTGCTGCACTTGCCCAGTGTAGTTTTAGTCGTGAGCGAGATTGCGCCCCCCGTCCACCGGAATACGCAGGGCAGCCTGAGCAATCACGCTCAGGATGAGTAGGAAAACTTGGTCGTGAATGCTCAGCGAGGAATTCTCCATCACTGGGGGTGCTGGTACTCTCCTGGGGTAGTTTTAAATTGATTCCGCTACCATGTTAATGAGGGGGGGGTAGTTGGGCATCCCGCCACCTACACTCACCAAGCGAATATATACTTAAGTGGTTCAAAATAATTTATTAAGCAACTATTTTGGTCAATTTTATTATAACGTCTAACCGATTTAGTTTAGTTTAGTTTTAAATATAAAGTAGTGAACTTTTATACGCAATACACTAGGTACGCGATAAAATTCGTACATATCAAGGTACAACTTGTCGTATTCAACAAGCTGTTCTCAGTCACTTCGTCCGCGTGAATATAACGATTGGATTTAATAGGTTTCAATCTTTTTTTTGCGCAGAACTCTATGTTAAAGGTGTTAAAGATAGTCTATGTTACTCCTTATAGCATCAGCTATCTGCCAGTGAAAGTCTCGTCAAAATCCAAGCCATTTTGGAGATTAGCCGTAACAACCAGACGGGTAGACAGACAGATAGACGGACAGACATGTATCTTTTTATAGAAATACTTTATACCCTAATATGCATTTAGCAAACAACTTTTGACATTACAAACATACACTCCAATTTTATATATTTGTATTGATGAAAATGTAGTGGGACTATCGAATGTGGGTACATTGTCTGTAAAAAACTGCCATCCCAGGGCATTGGGCGTCATTATAATAATAATAATTGTTAACCTCCGGAGAAATGATTATGACAAACGTCGATAGAAATTGATATTTTTTGTTGTGAATAGCAATACCAAGTGTAAGCTCATGTATCGAACCGTAAGACAAAGCCATACTAAAAGACTCCAAACATTTCAAAATATTTTAATTCGAGGCCCTCTTGTAGTACGGTGTGTAGGTTTAGCGAATTAGTACTAAAGCGTAGAAATTTTCAGGAAAATACATACGTTTAACCACAAAAATCACTGGTTATTACAGTAACTATACTCTTAGGTAGGGGTGCTGGCGCAAGCTGAGACGGCTGGCTGTGGGCGCTTGAACTGCTCGGTTTTCTTCACTTTTTTCATTAGTTAAAAAAAATCATTTTTGAAATATGTTCTCAACATTAAAGCCTATTTCTTTTAATAGAAGTTTTACACAGTTTTATAATGGAATCTTAGCAAAGCACACGTTTTAACAGAAATTTAGTGATATATGGATTTTTTATCAAGCTAATTTTTATGATTACCGTTTGTCTTCACACAACTCATTTCAGTTCAGTTTTTATGGATTGATTTGTTTGCTTTGCTTAATTATTAGGTTCAAAAAAGTAAAAAAAAAAAAACTGAAACGTCGCCTTAATAAACGTCTTACAAAATTATAAACCGTTCTGTTCGCATCACCTTAAAAATTTCTATTCTATTGTGATCGAATTAAAACCAAGTTTTTAACTTACCAAACAAAGTTGTGTAGAATTTGACACTGTTTGTGCAAATAAGAAATAATCCATACATTGTAATTACGTGAAGAGATATTTGCACTATTAAATCCGGCCACCTTATTCTTGCCCTAAATTCCATAGCCTCATATTGGCTTATGTCAAAGTCTTTATCACTAATAAATTTCTCACTTGCACTGTCTTCTTGTAACACTGGATTGTTGTTTTCACATAGTTTTGTGTCACTTGAGCCTTTAAGACCGTTCGGTGTAAGTCTCATATTCGCACCTCCTTCGTCGCATACGTCGACGTTTTGTTGTGCCGGTGCCATTCTGGTCAATGGATCAATGTACGATTTGCCGGTACCTAAATAATACTATCACATGCATGACAAACATTCATTAAAAATTTATAGTGTTTATTGAAGCACGTTATCTGCTGTAAGCGACTAAGGATTTAATATTACTCGTACATAATATTAAACTAAACCGTTTTATTCCAAAGACTTACTAAATACTAGTTTTTTACAACTAGTATTTTACACTAATCAAAAATTAAATGTCCTTAGTATTTGTGGTAAAACTAATTACGAAATCATGTTTTTATTCCTAGAACGAAATTTCGAAATAATTTGTCAATTGTACGTCATTAATGATAAATTGATATTTGTAGGGATAATGAGGGTATTATTACCATCCGTTCTTATAAGCCAATCAAATTTTGACTTCTTGACTGCTCATAGTCATGCATACTAGTTTCACATCATAACTAAAAATCAATATTTGAAGTGGTAGTTCACGGGCTAATATTTTGCTTAGCTTTTGTTAGTTTACCACAATTTACCACGTGCACGACGGTTAAATAATACATCTTGAGAAAACCTGCTCGAATAAGAAATTAAATATTTCGAGAAGATTCGAAGTTCGTCGACACGCAATGACGGCACATCGCGGGGGACGGGTTTCTAAACCGTCTTAGAAATAACAGTAGGCCCAGCAGTGGGACAAAGACGTTTTACAGTGGGACTTATATATGACAGGCAGTAAGCTTTTTTTTTGTTAATCGCTACGATTTCAGCTAACGATTTACTAATATTGTTTGCCGTTGTAAATAATATAATGAATCATACACTGTTTATTTCAATTCCACTTATTAATCTCTTAATCACAATGCGACAAATAAACTTAATTAGACGGTTATTAAGGAATCAATTTTAACAATTTTTTAATAGAATGAGGGTGGTAAACGAACACATAATCCACATGATCGTAAAAGGATGCTGTAGCTCGTAGACATCTACATTTATTTTCGATTATGAATCGAAATTCGGATGCGATGTCACCCCTGAGGACTACGGTGGAATGCCTCGTTTCCAGTAAAAAGGGTCTCGCGCCAGCCGCATTAAGCCGCTATTTTTCGCTGGTATTCCGTGAGAACGTAGTTCCTCCTCGGTCGAGCCGGCCCATTCGTGCTACAACCGTAATATAGATGCAGCGTGGATCTGCCTCGTAAAAGCTTAGAATATTCTTAAAACTTGAAGGTTATTTTTTCTTTTTTCTTTAACTATTATTATCCAGTAACAGTCCGTCGCTGGATTTGGGTCTTTTTCGTTGTAGGAAAGGCTTTCCGTGATCGCCGCGCTTGGGAGGCGCATTAACAATCAAGGAACCAGATGTCTCGCACATTTGCCCATTATTGTCTTGTTGCTGAGTCAGTTATTACGATAATCTAGTATATAGGTCTCGAAAGCCTTTACTATAATCGCCTCTTTAAATAACCTCGGTAAAAAATTGTGTATTATAGAATTAATGTTATAGACTGTCCAACGATCTTGTCATAATGATTAATTTTTTATATTTGTAACTTCCTGATATGGAAGTCAATGATTTTCAAAAAATCGGGAAGTTATTGGTATCACCCGTTTTCGAAAATCGAGGTTTGAGGTCCTAGGAAGCTAGGTAGCTAGTGTGTGTGTGCGTTCGTACCTGCGTGCAAGCGTGTGTGTGTGTGTGTGTGTGCGCGTGTTTTTTATAGGATGAGGGTGACAAACGAGCACACAGTCCATCTGATGGTAAGTAGTTGCTGTGGCCCGTATACATCTACATACATCTATCCTCGATTACGAATCAAAATGCAGATGCGTTGTAACCCGTGAGGTCCAAAATGAAATTCCTCGTCTCCAGTAAGAAGGGTCTCCGGTTTTCTACACTCATCATACGAAACAGCGGGGTTAAGCTGCTATTTTACGCTGGTATTCTGTGAGAGCGGGGTCCTTCCCCGGTCGAGCCGACCCATTCGTGCTACAACTATACTACTAATATATGTAGCTACAGCATGGCTCTACCACGTAAAAACGTGAGTGAGTGTGTGTGTGAGCATCGAAAACAAAACGATCATGTATATCATTTATACCGATATATTATACAACTCATAGCTGGTAGAGCCACCCCGCAGCTATACTACGGTTGTAGTACGAATGAATCGGCCCTATCGGGAAAGACCACGCTATCACTGAATACCTGCATAAAATAGCAGTTTCAATATTGCTGTATTTCATATGGTGAGTGTAGAGAGCAGCTATACTATGGTAGTAGTACGAATGGATCGGCCCTACCAGGAAAGACCATGCTATTACTGAATACCTGCATAAAACAGCAGTTCAATATTGCTGTATTTTAAATGGTGAGTGTAGAGATCTGGAGTTTCTTTTTTACTGAAAACAAGGCATTCCATCTTAGTCCTCAGGGGTGACAACTTATCTGCATTTTGATTTTTAATCGAGGATAAATGTAGATGTCTATGAGCCACAGCATCCGCTTACCATCAGATGAACTATGTGCTCGTTTGTCACCCTTATTCTATAAAAAAAATGTATGTGATCATTCTAATGTAAGGATTAAGTACACTGATTGAAAATTAATACACGCCGAAAATAAGCGATTTTTTTCCACATTTGTTATATTTATTGATGTAAAAGTTAAATGTATTGATGATGTAGGAATCCCTAGCAATGTGCACCCACGCAATAAAGAGTACATGCCACGAAATGAAGCAAATAAAATAAATGAACAAATAAAAAGATCGAAACGCTGATAACATCGTTATTATTATAATACTTCAACCATGTGCATATTGTACCTACATATTACACTTTCAACGGCACCATAATGTTTATCTGCGTATTACATAGTTATAAATTCAAAGAAAAGTGTATCAAGGTATACAGAAAGAGCTATAAAAACAAACTCATGATTATCGGGTGAGTGCTGACTATAAATATTTCGGCTAACACGCTATGATAAGGGCCAGGTGTTCAAATAGTGTGTCATTGACTTATTTGGTAAATCTTATCTCTAAGGTAAACATTATACGCTGTACCTGCATACAACCTATGTTAAATATATTATCGGCGTTATAACCATGCGTTATGTCACTATACATTAAACGTTAATATGCACAGTCAGTCTATTTATCTGATTTTAATCTTGATATCATTGCTTGGAAGAATTATAAATCGCAGACCGGATAAAGATCTCTCCAAAGTTAAGAAGATATATACTTATAAATATATTATTTATTTATATATGCGACATTCCGTCCGTTCGCGTTAATCACATTGAAATGGAAATAACTAATTTTGAATTTTTGTAATACAGTTATGTAACCCGTGTATTTTTATAAAAGTACTCTGAAGGTAAGAAATTAGGGATCTTGATAAAATGCCGAGAATAATATACAGATTTTATAAAATAAACAAAAAATTCACTAAAATTTCATCTCCATCCAATATAAAATCACAACGATTACGTTCTTATAATTAATAAACTATTTAATATTTTGTCACCTATCTATCCTAGTATATCTACTATATTTATCCAAATAAATAGTTTTTATTTTATACAACGGAATAGTTTTATACTCTTTGAATAATGCATAAAATGTACGTTGTTATGCCTAAAACAATAAAAAGTTAAATTTTTAAATTATAAGTCACGTAGCCATATTTTTTATTGGTCTACTATAAAATACTAAATAAAAATCATCTATGCAATACTGAAAATAACGTTTGATGTTTTTTTTGTGTATTTATATATGCAATTTAATCTAAGAAAAAAAATGAAAAAATACGGACATAATATTGTAAAAATGGTGGCAAAAAAACTAGTGGAATTTCTTGCACTCCAATAACGGCAATGAGGGCTCACTGTCGCCAGTCATAATTGCTGCAATATGGACTCGAGAAATAATCGTACCGTACTTTTCAAAGATGCATGTGGGCGCGCTGTCATAGTGGATTAGGAACGTTATGTATGTAGGGGATGTTAAATGACTTCTTGGTTCCCGATACGCAAAGCTTTTCTGGTTAAGACCTAAGAACATGGTTTCATCAAGATAGAGCCACGGTACGCAAGTCCATTACGACTCTAAATACAAGCAACAAGTCCGCGAAATTTTCTCTTTTAAATTGATCTCTACGAGAGGTGATATACATTGGCCCCCACTTAGATTTTTTTAAGCCCTACGAACTTTTTTTACTGCGATATGTCAAACGTAAAGTATGTGCCATTATTCCGACTTCCCTAGTGCAATTGAAAGATAATATCAGTCGCAAAATGGCAGCCATCTAAGATTCTACATGCCAACCCGTTATATGCCTAAAACCATACAGTGTCAGCCTCTTCGTGTGCCCTGGTTCATGGGTTCCAGTTTATGTAGGAAATTAGTTACTACTACTCACAGACTTAGACCTGAACACATTCCATGTAGGAAATTTGTTTTTATGATGAGAAAAACAACATCGCCTAGTTGTCAAGATTGTGGAATTATAGAAAACTTACACCATTTATTGTTGGAATATGTTCGATATGAGTCCGTTAGAAGTAATTTAATAAGTGTCTCGAATTTAAACAGAACTGACATAGGTACATGTCATTATATTTTATCCCAACCAAATGGCGACGATGCGAAAATTCTGTTCGAATCCATGGCACACGTGGTGTAATAATTATATGAGTTACATGAGTTAGTGATGTAGGTTAGGATATGATGGGACTGGCGTACGCTAAGCGGTAAAAGTCCCTTAAATGTTTATACAATTTAAAAAAATTGTCATATTAAATTTTACTGATCGTTTATATGAGTGCCGTTCTAAAAATTATGTTTTTAAAATGTATATTTTTATAATAAATAGGATTTTTATTTTACGTTAAATAT
>DWHP01001937.1:0-15156 GCA_018247895.1 Parnassius honrathi | reverse complement strand
GCCCCGGTCCCACTTGTCGTACCTGTCGTAAGACAAACATACATTTAAAGAACAATAAAAAAGGAAAAAAAAAATTAAAATTTGAAGAAATATTTAAAATCTGAAGGTAACCAACGTTGACTATGACATCAGGAAGTAAAACACCTGTTTCCCCCATGCACATGAGTGCTGCAAAAGGCCCGAAACGTCGGGAATCAAAAATTTAAAGTTAAATGCTATAAAACCCGTAAAAATAGTTTAATGTATAAAAATTCCCAACAAAAAGAGTCTCAGTTAAATCAAACCAAAAATTAAGATTTATATTTTCGTTTATTATTAATTGCATCAACCATCATAATATGTTTATGTACTAATTTAGACTAGACTGATTCAATTTCCAATGAATAACCCTGCAGGAAAACCTAGTACATTCATTTAGTTAGCCATAAATTGTGGTTCGAACCATATTTTACTAGTTGCGAGCGACGTAAGACAACACGTTAATTAACTAGTGCACGAGCTGAATGCGATTGTAACAGAATCATTTAGAACATATTTCGTGTCCTGTACAATATAAAGTGTCGTTGCAAGAAGATAAAATGTCTAACATTTAGTAAAAACAAATGCAATGCATTATCTTATTAATAATGCAAAATTATATTTACCTACACACGTATTATGATTAATAGCAAACCTAACGATGTTGATGCAAACTAAGGAAATGTACTATAACATAAAAACTTTCATGAAATTAGACAATTCATATAATTCCGTACTTCTTATGCACAATGGCGCAGGGATCATAAAGTTCCGGCGTCCCTCTTAACGTGTCGTAAAATGGGACTAACGGTTTGTTGAGAATATTTATATATCATTTTTAAACTGTTTTGCTCCCCTCTGGAAAGACGCCAACAAAGTGTATAGTTTTTGTATTAAGAGGGCAAATATGTCACATTCAATTCTATATCTTAATGAGACTGAAATTTTGATTTTTTTAAACATTTTCTAGGCTAATAAAATTTGAAATAACTAATTCGAATGGGATCCTGGTGGAAAATTATAATGTCCCTACATTATAATTTTCATTCATTTTAATTCAGTAAAAATCCGTCAACTTTAATTTAGGGTATCTCTATATAGATGGCACCATAGTAGAATTATTAATAAATTTAATATTTACACTGTAAATATCCAGAGTGAAACTTACGGCGCCACCTACTGGAAAGGGTAGAACAATATATGCCGGGCGAGTTAGTTCGACGTAAAGGCCAGGCCAGTTAGTTCAGGCCAGTTTAATTTAACATAAAATAAATAAATAAAAGAGATGTACCTATCTTCCCAGCGTCCGTCAGAGTGAGTATAAATTGACATACTAGATAGTCACATAAAGCATGGTTACATAAGAAATTACAACAGGAAACGGTCAAAATCGTGGGATCTATCTATTTTGGGTAGTTGGACATGTTATATTTCAAAATATAGCAACGAACACGATGGAGCTAAAATATATTTATTTAAAGGTTATGAATTTCACATTCTTCGTGATTTGCTTTTTGTCGAATAAATACATTAAAGCAAATAAAACTCAAACAACGGCGATTGATAACACGAAGTATTTATAACGCGATAACTTCGTCGAAACGGCTGTGGCGCGATATCTATTGCCGCGCAACGATTTAACAATAGCGCCATATACCTATAAATTCCTAAACAAAACACAAGTACTGTTAATCATAGTCAACAGCATACATCGACATATTTATGAAATACAATTAGCAACGCTTAAAGCAATTGTTGTAATGTATTAACAAGAATGTTTGTGAGCACGTATTCGTTTTGACTACCCCGCGTATACGAGTATTACTCGCTTAGTGTCCTTGGCGTACACATTAGTGAACAAGTTTTCACCTTGATTTATTACGCCATCATTGAAACATTATTTGTACTAACCTGCGAACTCGCAACTTACGTAGAACAAGAAGATACGTCAAGAGTGTACACAACCATCATCAATAATATATACAAGCGTAGTAGTCGCATCACAACATAACTTAATTGCCATTGTAGCATACAACAGCGAGTACGAAATAAGGGCTAGGCTCGTACATTTAATTCAAAATAAGGCTACGAACGCATTAGACAGATAGTACAATCACAGTAAATACTAGACCATAGTACAGGAGACACTGACGTTAAACAACTGGAAGCAAATGAGACTATATATTCAATGTACGAAATTGATGTGTTCAAATAAAACTTTCCAAGTGCCATTTAGGATTTTACAAGGGAGTGTAATATATTTGATATAATAAGAGATCCCAACACATATTTCAAAAATGTTTCAGGCCTTGTACATTTTCAATAATTCAACTTTTAATGAAAAGCCCAAAATTATTAATTTGAATTAAATTGGAAATTTTTATTGTTTATTATGTGGAAAGTTTTGAAAGTCTGTTTTATTATATTTTTTCTTAAAAGTTTTATTGTTCTGATTTACCTATAAGTTCTACCTTATTCGAAATATATTTTAAAATATTTACGATATTAACGACCGACTGATGGCTGAAAATCCACCCAAAAATACCAAACTTAAATCTCACAGGCTGGAAAGTAACATTAATAATGCGAAGCTCAGCGCTTACTAATCCTAAACAGGGCTCAGCTCCCCTCTTTATTCTGATTCTTCTAGGAAATGCTAGTCAGCTGCCCAAATGCTAGATACATGTATTATTTACATAGAGAATCAGATACACGTTACTTTTTTAATTTAGCTGTCCTCGCTTATGGAAATTCTTTGAAATAAAAGGCCATGAATCATTTACCGAATCGAGATTCAAATGTCACAAATGTTCAGTACTTAGGAAATCTGAAAAACTTAGTAATTAGGCTTACCCACTACTAATACAAATACAAAAGTGAATGTGAATCTCGAAAAAACTAATATAGAAGTGACAAATAGTAACGTTAAAATTTACGAGCAGCGGGTGTAATTATGGAAACTAGCGACACCACTTTCACCGTTCGACCGTTCGTTCGTCATATGGCAACTGAGATTTATCGTCATAATTACTCACCGACCGCGTCGATTCAGCTCGAGGAGTCAATGAATATATTTAGGAGCGTGACCGTACCTACATTGACGTATATTACAATTGTAATGGATCGGGACCGATGTGTATTTGAATAGCTCATTACTATGCGTTAATCTGGATAATCTATTACTTTATACATTTAATTAAGTTGTTGGTGAAATACACAAATAATTAAATTTTATTTCTATATAAATACATATGTTTCAATTTTCGGAATCGCAGCTTAAAAATTATTTTTTATGAAATGATTTACATCTTCTCTGAGCCATCTGCATCCATCGAATTTATGCGTGCCTTACCATGATTAAAATACAATGAAATAAAATTAAAAGACGCGGCGCATGTGGAGCCGATTTCAAACCAAGCATTTCAGTATCTATACCTGTCTAATGTATTTCACCAGATAACAATACTACGACAAGATAAGTTAAATAACCACCTCAAATCTTTGCTAAAACTGTAAGCGGTATTTCTGCAAGTATATGGCAGTTAAAAAAGCTAAACTCATGCGACAATTTCATAATCATTTACATTTAGTGACAGGTTAAAATAGTTTGCATTAAACGTTACCAAAGCTGTGGAAATTGTTAGCAATCATAAATTGTTAGAATCAGTAACAAAAATTCCAAATCGCATGTGTTTATCCCAATACAAAGTTATTAGAATTAATAGTATCTGATAACAAATGCTAAAGTCAGATTTATCGATTCAATAACACATCTAAATTTAAAACAAAATTATAAAATCCTGCAAAAATAATGTTTAGTCTTTGTCTACGATTATGATTAATAACGGCATCTTATCGCCGTGTAGTGGTAGTGTAATAGAATCCACTATCAAATAATCTCGTCGAATCTCGTCAAAATCGGTTGAATGGCTTAGCATTTTCTATACAAAGTTTTATACCCATTTCACCGTTTTTATACAAATTGGTGGTTTAACGGCTAAAAACGACTAAACTAAAGTAGGTTTTACAGTCTACTTAGCTGTGATATCACTTTTTTGGCTTAAAGCTTAAGCAAGCATTAAACTATCTCAATTTTGTAAAAATAGATTCAGCGGTTTAGCCATAAAATCTTGAGACAGACATTCGCATTATAATAGTAAAGTATGGATTTGTTATACACATGATTCTGAACAACTTTATTTATATCTGTTATACATTTTGGCAGTAAATTACGTTTTTATCTTATATTTCTTGACGTAAAATTTTGGATTTTTTAAACGCAAAATTTACAAAGCATCGTGTATTTGGAACATATAAAAAATTGGTTTTCACTGCACTTTTACAAAGTGAAAACTTTAGTAGTTATCTTTTAGTATAAAATTGTACAAAATTAATAACACAAAACGTTATTGAAATATTTCAAAATAAATACACTGAACTTTCACTGGTCCTTACCGGTTACCGATAAGTCACTAAACAAGACTACATCCCTATCGGTGATACCATTATATAGTACAGTTTTAAGCAAAATGCACAGACCAATATGATTGTACGCATCTTACACATGTTCTACAACTTTTTATTTATAATAAGAAAAAAATGATACTTACTGCGATTGTATTTACGATTAATTTGTACACTATTTACAAATAAATACGTATTAAAATTTAAACGATTTATTTTTTTAATGATGATCTTAACATTAATCAAAAGTCCAAAACGTGTTAATTCGCTCAGTCTGTTAACACAGAGAATCGGGTTTGTAGTAGTAATAATACGACGTTAATTGCTTGTATGTGTGCCCCCGGCGACGCCGATCTTCGTACAAAGTAAGGTTGACAGCCATTCTATTATGTATTATAGTATTCTATGAGATAAAAGGACAAAATTATTGCTTCAAATGTGTAGCACCCCTAGCATCGAAAATTTATAAATGTTAGGTACATTCATAAATTTTCTAATCTTATTAGTCGAAAAATAAAATCAATATTATGAGAACAGTTACGAAGTACTATTCGTTTAATATAATCAATCTATCATAATTTACAATTACAGTAAATGCACCCGACTGTAATTGAAGCACCCCATTGCCCGGGTCGTTGACTCCCGCTTCATTTCGTTACCGGATATTTTATCAGTTGTGATAATTTTCGGACAAAAAGTCGCGATGAAAAAGCGAAATGAGAAACACTAGTTCGTTTAACGTGACTCCATTCGCTGAATGAACTACGTGAGGTCGGCAGCGTGTTTCGAGTCAAATAGAAAAATAGTTGTCCTGCGATCAGCGTATGACACCGCATACTTTAGAATACTGTAGGTCGTCGACCTTACGGAAGCCGAGGCAGTTGCTCTAAACAAATGGCTGCCGCTCATACAAGAGGCGCGGAAACCCGGACGAGAAATTTATCAATATATATATATCACAAACGCTGATTGAATAAATAACAACTAACATTTCCAACAAGCAATCGCAGACCCGTTTCAGTGTGATATGATATGGATATGGTATAATTAAATAATAAGACCCGCTTACTTCCTAAGCTACGTTTTCCTATGACTTCGAATGCACATGCTCTCTATAACCTAAACAATCATTTAAATTACAGAAATTTAGATAATGCAAACTGACGACGTATTTTCATCGTTGAGAAAGTGAAAACCCGATCTTGAGATCTATTCGAAACGACATAAAGTTTAGAATTTATTTTTGCAATTAGTACAACAACTAAAACAACCGTTTGTCAACGGCAGTATTTAAAATTTCCGGTGAATTTTGTCCATTCAATTAACTAGTTGATTGTGTCTAATCGGAAAATTTTACAAAATATTTTGCTTTAAAAGTGGAAGAATCTAAACGTTCACAAACAACAGAAACATTAATTTTTGTGAATTTCAAATAGCATTTTGTTACAGTATTTCGTACTAATTAAAAAATGGATCAGAGCTCATTTGATAATATCACAATAGTGAAAGAAAGTTTATTTGTCGCTTTATATCGCTTTCTGAACGAAACTATTTTTTTAAATGAACACTAGTATACAAGTTTTACCTGATATTGATTTGTAGCATCAAAAAAAACAAATATGAACCAATATTCACAAGCAAAACGACTCACTGACGACCTGACTGGAAAACTATGTTAAAGAAGACTTTTTGAACGGAATTATTAATAAATTTAGATATTGTACAGAATTTAGGTATCGCAAATAAAAATAATTGTAATAGAGCGCCAATAGTATAAAGGCCTTGAACAACATCGCGTATTATTAAGCACGTAAAGCCAAACAATGAAAATTATTTAGTTATTAAAGTAATCAATCAAGTATGGTAAACGATCTTGAAATGAATTCAAACAATATTTTCTATAGGAATATTGAACAACTGAAGCGCTATCATTGAATGCAAAAAAGCTACAAACTAAAAAAAAAACTAGCTAAAAACTCCAGTACACAAACCGGATGATTTAATTCCAGTCATTTTATAATCTGTTTAGCGATGTAGTTGGTTGAATAGCCGTCTGACACTCTATTTGATTTAATATCTACCACATAGGACACAAAGTAAAATCTATTAGTTTTACCGCATCTTGCTTAATAATCCTTTCAAACTTTCACCCCAACAGATCGGCTAGTTGTCACATAAATTTTATAGTTTCGGTAGTTTGCGTTACGAAATTGACAAATGGATTCCTTTATTTACTTCTGTTAAATTAACAAGCAAACGATGTTGTCGAACTAGTTTCTTGATTAATTACTTTGAACTGTTCTAAGCTTGTCACTCACTACTTTAGTTATTTGAATTAATAATTGTGATTTAGCCTTCTGGCTAGAACAGGACAGGATTCTGATGCGGGAATGTGTGCGCAAGGACAGGTGCATTCCCTATTCCTCTGATAGTGCGATGGGAAGACAATCCAACACAACCAGATAGATCAGACACGGGAACAACGGCTTCGCGCAACTTCCTGAATCTGGACAGCTACTGAGAATTTCTTCACAGAAAAAAGCCTAATAACCGATTTTGGTTAAGCCTTGATATGAACCCTCGACCACGTGCTTGTTGAGATAACAATAGCAATAATACAGATTATTTAAAAAAAAACTGTTTGAAATGTATTTGATCTCAAAATCAACTGTCAATAATTTTACATTTTTGGAACGAAATAAAAAGGAAGATGTACCGTACCATACGATAAACTGTTGGGTAGTCCAATAAAATATTTACTGCTGGAAATGTACAGCGCTATTGAACCTGCGTTTACGTAGTATCAGGTTACAGTGTATTAGTGCTCAGCTAAGGAGGTTGACTATGAGCCACTTCCAATTCAGCTTATTGGATTATCTTGAGACCAAGCGCTCCGGGCTTGTTCATGGTGCGAGCTATTTGCACAAGACGTGACTTATTGACAATTTGCAAATAGTGTATTGTTTAATACCGGTGAAATCGATTAATCGTGATATTAATTAGGCTATTAGTGTTTTTTTCAAATGGAGGTACTTTTTATTACGATTTGGAGAACATGTCATGAACCACTTTGAAACTTTAATGCCATTACTTCATTTTGGTTTAAACGGGTTTTACTCAATGGCATTTTTGTTTGATCAAAACATATATTACGCAGGAAATAAATACATTTTTAAATATTTTCTCATCGACAATATGTCTATGGGCGACGCTACTCGCCATTTGCTAAAATGGTCTAACACATTATAGTACTTTATAGCACAGTTACAACGCCAAAGCAGACTTAATTGTATATGCACCATAAACACGCAACGAGCTTAGTGATTCCTCGACTTCATGGAAACTGTGCATGTTTATTTTCAATATCGTTCTATGTAAATTAGATCTTACCTATGCTGTTAGTGTATTTTAGAATAAAATTATATGAAAGCTCTACATTACGTGACACAAGGGACAAGAGTAATATATACATTATATTTTTTCATAACAAAGGAAGATTCCTACAAATAAGATGATTAAAATAGGGAATGGGAGAATTACATTTTGTTCTTTAATTTAAATATAATAAACAGTTAGTACAAACGATCTTACCCAACGCCTCCGTTCAAAGCGGTCACCAAGCCAGGCCTCACATAGCACATATGCATGCCAGCAATGTCCGAACACTTTTTATTGACACTGATCGCAATTGTACAAATACTTTATCATATAAATGAATCCCTGACTCCACTTGCACTGATCTGCACTACTAATTTAAACGGTTTAATCCACACCTCGAACGAACATTTTCATTCGAACGAGCTTTTAACTTTTAACCGAAACACAATCCGCACCAAGACGAGCACTGCGAGGCAAATTTGTAATTGGTCATGGTGAATAAGAATCGAAATAAACCAATCATAATTAAATTTTATTATTAAAATTCGTAACATGTATCACTTGATCGCTGTAACCAATGAATATTCATATCAACCATCCTAACCGATTGCTAACAAAAGAAACGAACACAAAAACGCATAATTATCTCCTTCTTGCACAACTAAATACATGTAGATTATAAAACTATTATTGCGCAATATTCTAATAATGATAAAAGGTACGGACTGCGGAATTTAACGTCGTGTGATTGAATATGTCTTTTTTTTATTGAAGAGGGGGCAAACGAGCATGCGGCTCACCTGATGGTAAATGTCGTCCGCCGCCCATGAACAACTGTAATCAAAACCACGGGAACAGCAAGTGCGCTGTCAGCCATTTAAAGAAGAGTAGGCTCTTTTCTTAAAGGTCCCTATGTCGTATCGGTCCGGAAAAAGCTAGTGGAAGTGGATTCCACAAGGAAGTTGTGCGAAACCGTTGCCGAAAAATTTCAACAACGATTTCTCCTAAAATTTTATGACGTGAGATAGATTATGAGATAGGTGGACTTCGGAGCGTTTTGCATTTGAAATTAGCGGGAAGTTGCAGGGATGGCCAACCATTTTTTTTTAAATTATGTACTAAAAAAATTAATATACCATGTTTTTCTCATATTCCTACGTTGTCATTCGATTCTGAGCTATGTTCCCTCTAGCTCATCGGAAAGTGCTCGAAATTTGAGGTGCGAGATTCCAGCCAGAACGACAGACAAACAAAGACAAACAAGAAAACGATTTTATAAAAACGTGGTAACAAAATACGGCAGGATTTTTTTATTATTTTATTTTTCTTTTAATTGTTCTATCATATCAATCTTTATACAGGAAAAGGTTCAGAATAATTCAATGCATGTTTTGTTTTTAGCCTAAGTTGATAATGATACATGAACTTGGTTAATAAATATTGGATACAAGATAAGACATTCTCAAGATAATAGAATTTTATCAACACGTTTGTGATAATCTATATCCATCAAGGTTAATTACCGGTGTGTATGAAGAGAGAAAATTTTCTTTTTGAGCCAAATTCTCGAACGGACAACATTTAAGACACATTAACCTACTTTTAAGTTGCAACCGATCGGTTTGTCACCGGGATTTAATAAATGTTAAATAAACACACAGGAAAAAGAAAACTGGTTACGTAAACCAAAGCAAGAAGAGAACAAAAAAAGAGAAAGAACAAGAGTGACCCTACCATTCCGCAACAATATGATGTGCTTCTAAGAAATAGTCAACAGGAATTTTGTTAAAAAAAAACAATAAAATTTTAAAATTAGCTTGACCATTAAAAGCAGTTAACATTTTTGAAAAAATCCGGGTACCTACTCCATAAAAATCATAAACATCAAACGAACAAATAAACTAATAAAAAATTACATATTGTGCAACCGCAGTTTTATAATAAAAGCTGAGAGTGTAATGCCATAAAATTTGCAAGAGCTTTGGGTTTATTAACCGCCGTTTCAACAGAACTCTCAACTCGTGGGAAGATCAAACCAACAGAACGCATCCTAGCTAATAGGAACATTTGCCACGTTTTAGAAGTTACGAAGAAAGAGGCTAGCGTTTTAAATAATTTACAATGTCAGAAATCTGAAAAATGCTAAGATAAGTCTTAACATTAAGCAGGACTTACAGACGCTATGTAACATTATACTAGCAAAAGTATTTGTTGTGATAGTGTTAACAATGTTTTTACCAATAAAAAAATTGTCCAAAACTAAATATACAATAACTAAATATATTGAGACATATCAAATAACTCATAAACATTAATGGAAATCACCATTTTTATATATCAAATCATTTCATTCAATAATGTAAATAAAATATCAAAAATTATGAACAAGTCAACAACTACCTCCTCTCTACCTCCACCTCTTCTCTATTTACAGATCGTAAGCAGAAAAAGCAAAGAAAAAACATCTATAAAATAATGAGTCGTATTGTATTGGAAATTTCCCTGAAAAGATATGAGTTTAGTTGCAGGTAGTGCGAAAACATGACATCAAATATATATTTTTTCCATTTAGAACGAAAAAAAGAACTAATCAAAACTAAGGAAGTTTTATAACTGGTAAAACCATGACTCAAGTTTCAAAATGGATTTTAACGTCGTTCCTAAACAACTTGACATCCCTGGTGCTTTTGTTAGATTATTTAAATATATAATCATCAATCAAATAAAATCAGCTCCAATTCAGATACTGATTTGAAAAAGGCATAACGAAAATAGAGAGGATCCATAAATTGCAACCGATTAACGTAAACAATTCCAGCGATCAAGTGCACGTCTCGCATGAGTCAACATTATGGGCATTACATCCGTCGGATTCTTAAAAACCACTGCCTCGTTTACCACAATCCAAATCCAACACTGCAATCCAATAGTTCGTGAGATTTCACTCGTACGTAGGGGTGAGTTGACAGTGCGCGGGCATTGCCATTCCGAGCACGTTCGCTCGCGTACGTACGAATGCGCGCCAAAAGCGAACGCACGCCCTTAGTCGTACCGCAAGTAAAAGAAACGTAGAGACGACTATCGACGCGACCTCACAGCGAGCAACGTAGCGTGCGACTGCCGCAAGAGGGGCGGGAGCGACAGCGACGAATCGCTCGCAGGTTATCGTCAGCCGTACACAGATAATAATGTCAAAAGTGGATCGGACTAATCTGTGTAAGACGTTCCCCATACCAAACCCTTGCTGTTGCAGCATCAGCAATGCTTTGTGGCAGTCAAAAGCTACAATTTCAAGAAATATATGAAAAATACATAAGATTGCTATAAAAGAGATGGAAAGATAAATGGCGGTTTTAGTAACACACATCTTCAACAAAGACCAAATCAAAGTCGAGCGCCGTGCATAGAGATCGACGATAATTTTAATGTCCAGATTGCCGATCTCATGTCCCTTATAAACAAAATGTGACCGAAGCACAAAAAGCTTAAGGGAAACAAATCGCTTAATCATCCCAACTAGCACACACTTCAACAATATTGGTTATATTGTAATATTCGACAAACTTCCGAACCTGCACCGTCGCACTATATTTGTGTTCAAGTTGTTAAAGCATCGCCCGCTTTGATGCGGACGACACGTTTTATTTCTTGAAGTGCACAGTCGGGGCGAAGTGAGTGATCGTATAAATAGTTCAATAAGGTCGAAATTCTTGAATACAGTAAAAGCTCTGCGGCGTACTTCTTTTTAGCACGATGTTACGAAGCTCTTTACATATTGGTCGTATTAAGAAGCGGGTTTCGTATGATACACTCATCTGTTGATTTAGGTATTGCGGTGGCACGATAATAGAAGAAGTATTTTTTTCCCATGTTTTTCCACTCAGCAGCTATCTCAACCACAGATTAAATAATGTTACTACGTAATCTTAACATTGCTGTATTTTGACGTCACACAACACAAGATCTTGAGAACTAACAGCGTCGGTATATCCTAAATGTTTATTAGGTACTGCGCGTCAGGTACTAAACTCGACGCTAAAATAAACGCTGACATCAATTAGCATACGCGTGTTCTCTAGCGAGACTATTTCTATTCTTTAATTGCTACAAATAAGTGTTTATTAATGAATTAACTATAGGAACTGTTCTCAAGTTAATGTTCCGAAACTTAAACTTTACCCTACCGTACCAAGCGTTCAATTTTATTTATTAAACAAACTGTATTAAAAGATATTAATAAAATTAAATTTAAAGCCGAAATGTAAGTATGTAGTGGTCTAAATATATTTCAAAATACAAGAACGCCGATTTTAATAGTCATGTCGACAAAAATCATGTCGGAAAAAGGAAGACAATAAAAATTTGTTTTAAAACTGTGTTCGTATCATATCAGCCACTTATAATTAATGTGACTCGATAAATATAAATAATAGCACTTCAATAAGAGAGCAGTTAAAACTCCTTACAGTAAATCTTTACTTGGAATTACCCGAAATGTTCATAATCTGTTGACTTAGATCAAGTCCATCTTATTACAACCTTTCAAAGTACATAATATCCCCAATGTTTACCGTTGTCGCGGTCGAACAAGAAAATTTGCTATATTGAACATTAAGCGAATTGCGCACAGATAACTAATGTCTAATACGCCGTGACCCAAATTTGGTCCGACATGCGGGGCGCGTTCAGTTGTTAGAGTGGTCTTAATATTGCCGGAGTGATTTTAATTTTATGTATTTAAAAACCACCCAAGCACTAAAAGTATACCTTAGTTTAATTATGCTACAGCTTCGTATGAAAATAATACAGATAATTTTAAATTAATTGTGAAACGACTTAAACTGTGGCAAATTCAAAATGATTATTCCACAGCAAGCATTAAAATGTTTTGTTTTAAATTATAATTGATGCCACTTTACCTAATAACTTTGTAGTAGCAGTAAAGATTAAAAAACGAAAAGCGAAATAAAATTAAATACTTAGCATATTAAATAAAATTCTCCCAACGTCATGCGTAATCAAGAATATTGTTTCCCACGCAAGCAAATTTCCGGAGTATCCGGTTGCGTAGCGGGCACCTGGCAGTGGCAGCCCTAGCTGCGAGTCCGAGGCGAGGGAAACTGGCGGCTGATCCCTTTGGAACGGCACGGCACGGGGAGATTTAGTGTCGCCGGGGGACGCGCGACCACACTTTCTAGAAGGCTCATGTGGCCCGCACTTGCTTTAATTTATATTCATTACCGCCATTCCTCGGATTCAATTACTCAGAGTTATTTAACCGATAAATCGTTATTCAATCATTTTTGACAAAGTAGAAAAATGATAACATGTGAATAATTCATAAAAATACTTACTATTTGACTATGGTATATATACTGTTTTTAAATGGTTATTTCAGAAGTAATGGTTTCGCAAAGAAAAGAAAACTGCTTATGAAATTACCTGTATTCCGAATCTTTATCTTGAATCTTAATCTTTTATTAAAAACATTCAAACATTTATTTATATCAGCAGATTACTAAGTCTACTGTTGTAGATAGACCGCCCCCATATGACAATTTATGGCCTAAATAATTTAGCCAGGCAAGAATTTTACGTGGTAGAGCCACGCTGCAGCTATATTGTGGGTTGTAGCACGAATGGGTCGGCTTGACCGAGGCAAGACCACGTTCTCACAGAATACCAGCGTAAAATAGCTGCATAATGTTGCTGTGTTTCGTATGGTGAGTGTGGAGAACCGGAGACCCTTTTTACAGGAATCGAGGTATTCCACCTAAGTCGTTAGGCATTTGCATTTTGATTCTTAATTGAGGATAAATGATCAAATTCGGACATCTGTTAAATCATTATAACAGAGTGAATAGACTGATAGACAATAAAAAAGAGGAGTCTCTTTCCTCTTCAAACAGTAATAAAATGTATTCTCTGATATAATAAAACCGAGTGCAATTTATGTTCTGTACCTTACTACAGAAAACAACACTTTTAAATTTCAAGGCACATCAGTGCATTAATACGATAATAGATAGTAGGCTAAACGTGGTACAGGAGTTAAATAATTTTACCGAAGAGGCGTCCGGTTTTATCCAGACAAAGTGTGTACCAATGTCGTACGTCAAAGTATTAGTGTCGAGATCCGTTTAAGACAAAGTCAGCAAGAAGCGGCCAGCAATTAAATATATTAGAAATTGTTCTACTAATTGCGCTTTAACGTGGAAGGCCCGGGGAGCGCCGCACTGAATCCCGGTTAAATATGCACGCAAACGGCCCACCGTGCCGGGAATTGGTAGTAAAGAACAACGCCTGAAGGTAGTGCTCTCTAATGTGATTACACATGCGAAGATATAAGGGTAAATGAATATCCGAGCTTGCAAATAGCGGTCCGTGTGGAATAATCCTAGTGTTTAAGTGATAACCCCCTGTTAGTATAAACAATGCAAATATGCATGTAGTTTGATACTTCAAAGCTAATATTAATACGAAAATACGCTTTTTTTTAAATGTTAGTTTGTAAAATCATCTGTATTTACTATTAGATTGAAAATATCATCTTTATAATATTACGAGGCATGCCTTTTAAGATTTGTCGTTTGACCACGAAAATACAACTAGAACCTTATAATAATTTTCATTATTTTTCAAAGTATTCACCACGAAGTTTAATTTACGTTTACATTCGCTCGAACCAGTTATTAAAATATTTATTCCACTCCAAAGTGGGGGTGTTCACTATGGCTGTTTTGAAAGCGTCAACTGCTTCTTCAACAAACTGTAACATTTGACCACGAAGATTTTTCTTACTTTTAGGAAATATAAAGAAATCGTTAGGGCTTAGATCAGGACTGTATGACGTATGGCTAAGAATTCCTATGTTTTATTCTTCAAATTCTCAATCGTTTGACCAGCGCTGTGCGATCTTGCATTGTCATGGTGTAGGATAAAGCGTCGCTTTGGGTTAGATTTTCGAAATTCGGCGATGATTTGTGGTAAATAAACTGTGGTATACCACTCTGCATTAATCGTTCTACGATTTTCAAGTGGAATCGTCGCAACATGACTAGTTTTCACAATGAACGTGGTCAGTGGCAAAGCCTCCATAGAAGCCCAGAAGCCGGGCTTGCTTTATAAAACTGCTCAATCAATAACATTAACTAATAAAATAACTCGTAAACTGTTTCAAACTATTTCAAATTTCCTACGCGCTCCGCAGGGCATGACATCGTAGCATATAATATGTAACGTCAACACTTGGCAGTTTGCTTTCAATTCGAAATACACTGGACTGTCAAAATTAAT
>DWHP01001936.1:0-15158 GCA_018247895.1 Parnassius honrathi | reverse complement strand
GAGGAATAAGAAAAAAAATATTTCGAAGACATGTGAAGTTCGCCAACACGCATTGGGGCAGCGCGGCGGACACTTCCGTGCCCTAAAACCTTCTCAGAAATGAGGGGAGGCCTGTGCCCAGCAGTGGCACGTATATAGGCTGTAACTTTACTTTTACTTTACTTCTATTTATGAGACCATGCAGAGTGACTGAGAACTTATCTGAATTGTCCGTCATATAGTTTGAAGTATCATATACAAATATCAAATATTTCTGATGACAATGAAATAGAATCTCTTAAACCACATTTTGTGCAGTTTTTGAGAGTCGAAAACGATTTACTGCCAAATTATGCCTACATCTTTTTATGTAGACGTAAAACAGAAAATTTCGAAGGAAACTAACCATTTTGCTAAATTTTTATTGCTAAGTAATAAGAACTTGTATCATTAGATACATACTGTCAATGGGAATATTTTATTTGTTAGACGTATTTTTAATCTGATCTTCTATTGCATCGATGAATTCACCTGAAAGCACCATTTAGCGTAAAGCTATTGTAAATATCTAAGTAGGACAACAATTATTAAATTTATTAAAGAATTTACTTTATCTAATGTATTAATTCTTGTAAGTCACATTTGTGTCGTTACTCATGGGGGGTAAATTGCCACTACACTTGGCGAGCTGGGTTGGCTCAGGACCGTGCTTCATGGCTTCCTTGAGGGAGGTCGTTTGTTATAAAATTCCTCATGCAATCAAACAATCGATTTCCTTAAACATTTCTTTTATTAGGGCAGCATTTAGGCAGCTCAACATACATACGGTAGAGCGACGTTGCAGCTATATTACGGTTGTAGCACGAATGGGTCGGCTCGACCGGGGAAGGACCACGCTCTTATAGAATACCAGCGTATAATAGCAGTTCAATGCTGTTATGTTTCGTATGGTGAGTGCAAAGTTTTGTGTAAATGTGCTTACATAATACAATGTTTATCACACTGGTATATAATTTGCCGTGTAGCGGCAGCGTATAAGAACCTACTAACCTCAGTTCAAATTTATGTCTCACGTTGTGTGTTGTGTAAATTAAGTGAGAAATTGTTTTATATATCGGTCCGATCAATTGTGATTGCGACAACCAACAGTTGTCGGTTCTTCGAGCTAATGGCGGGCCCATTGCCACTTCAGCTTACTGATCCATTGGGCTATGTCCATTACTCTGATTCTACTGCGGATATTATGTTGAATTCTATCACGCAGTTAAACTCCGGGCCTGAATCGCTCTGTAGCCCAATGAGCGACCTTGAACTTCTTCATATAGCCAGTGGCGAAAAACCACGTCTTAGATTCGTAAGTCATCACTGGCAATACGAACTCTCACACTTGGTTTTTAGTTTAAAAATTACACTCTTGGTTTTTAGTTTTGAAAAATACCTGTTGGTACAAACAATAAGTTTTGTCGATAGACGATTGCACTTTAATTAATCAACGCTTCCGTTTAATATGGTCACTTTCTTGTAACCCAAAAATTACAGCCTTGTTTGCATAGATGGCTTTGTGATACGAAAGCTCTTCATTGGTCAATCAAATATTAAAAGGTCAAAAGAGCGATGCTTTATCGACGCCATTTTGACAGTTGACATTATAGATATAAATATTTTAGTCGATTTTAGTATGGTGTAATGTTAGTTTTTATCTAAATAGATTGTTCGAGGTGTTCCTAATTATTGCCAAAACTTGTTTGCTATTTTTTTAATATATTAGTTATGGTACACGACTTTGTGTTTTTGTCTCTGTCTTACTCCTAGTTTTGGTTTTATAGAAAGGCAAAGCTTAAGGTGGCTGCCACAAAAAGAGAAATTCACATTAACTTAGTATCCATTACGCGATATCAACCATAGCTAATGATTTTGCAATTCGAATGCATAGGTTATGTATCAACATTAGTCATTTCATTACTTAATGTTAGTAATTTCTAAAGTTATTTGTGATATATACTAAGAATTCTAACTGAATGTTAGTAGATAATATCACATTAATAACTATCTATGCGAATAAGTTTTAATAATTCTTATACAAGGATGTTACAACAACTTATCATAATACTTCCCCGGATCTAAGGGAGGGGGGGGGGGGCAAACCGGGGCACCTACCCCGGGTGGCAGTTTTAAGGGGCGCCAATATTATAATATGATATGGATTAAAAAAATTGCTCCATAATGCGTCTAATATCCAACCCAGGTTGTTCTATCAATCATTTACTTGAAGTTAGAACGCCTAGTTGGTTTTTGAACATATTCTAAGGGTTCATACCGAAATGTGCTCGTCTAATGACGGAAATTTTAATTTAATTGGTTACGATCCTACTTTCAAATACCATCTAGAACACGTAAAAAAAAGTAGAGGTATCCTGTTTGTCGAAAACGATACAATCGAATCGATAAATTATATCACAGAAGCCAACTATTTCACCATCATGTTTGACTGCACTCCAGATGTATCTCACACGGAACAAATGAGCCGGGTGATTCAATGTATAAAAATCCGGACGTGAAATAAAGGAAAGCTTTATTGATTTTACTGAAGTTGATAGAAGAACTGGAGAATAAATTACACAACGAATTATAGAGAAACAAGAAGCTAATTAATGGTTTAGATGTGCAAAAATGTCGCCGACAATCTTGCGATTCCTACCAAGGATGAGCGTCACGTATCATACTTGGTAGGAATCGGCGTTCTTTCGCAAGGATTTGTGGTCTATCAAATCTAATGTAATGGTTGGGGCCGTCTAGGATATGATCACAAACATCAAGCATCAAAGTTCCGGGAAGTCCGCAGTTTCCGCTAAACGTCCGCTAGACGGCCCCAACAATTGCATCAGATTTGATAGACCACGAATCCTCGCGAAAGAACACCGATTCCTACCAAGGATGATACGTGAGGCTATTGAAATTATAAAACATCCTAATTTCAATAGAGAAGGAAGCTGGGTACTACCACCTGCTTGGGACCCTATAATTAATAAAATTAAAATAAACCCAAGCATACCACTGCAAGACTTCAAGATACAGTCAGTTCATTTTGCATAGATCAGACCATAAACAATAATTAAAAAAGCTGAAGTTACTCCGGGTTTAACAATGACATCGGGACGTCAGTCATCACTGTCCCCCGTGACCGTGGGTGCTGGAAAGCACCCGAAGCGTCGGGTATTAAAAGTAATTAAAATTAAACGCGATAAAATCCGTAAAAGTAGGTTTAATTAATGTGTAGTGTTCGCGTAAATGTAAGAAATCATTACGCATTCGACCTGTTACAACGTATGTGCAAGCACCACATGCTAGTAGCTTTAAGAAAGAAATTTCCTAATGTTAGTATAGCTTTAAGAATGTACTGCACATTACCTACAACAGCTGTGAGCGAAGCTTTAGCAAACTGCAAATAATTAAAACCTATTTGCGTTCAACAATGTGTCAGGAACGTCTATCTGGCCTCGCGATCCTAGCCATTGAAAATAAAACTGACTTTGAGGTAGAATTTGATGAACTAATAGATTCTTTTACAGAAAAGAAAGCACGCCGAATAAAACGCTTGCACTATTAGAGAGCGAAAGATGCTGCGGTACACAAAGATCCTAAATGTCCTGATTGTCTATTTTCTTTCGTGGTTATATGTTTTTTATATATAACATTATGTTAACAAATGAAAAAGCTATTAGCTAATAGGTAGTAAAGAGTTTAAATTAATAAAGGGTTTTTACTGTCATTATCACGAAAAATGCCACATATTATGTATTTGCGGGTTTTTTAACAAGTTATTAAAAATGCTGAAGAGAGGAGGCGCCACTATGAAGTTTTTGCCCCGGTTCAAAAAAATCGTAGCTCCGGGGCTGTCATAATAATGGACATATAAAAAGAAACGCCCTAAGGAAAATTAATTAAAGCCAAATAATTGTTGGAGTAATAACAGTTAACCAATCAGCGTAATAAAGTTCTTAAAATGCTATCATTACCTATTGAATATATTCAGAGAAGTATTTTACAGCATTCAGTCTCATTATTAATCCGTACGAATAAATAAACTTGAATTGTCTGGAGTTCTGGCGGGAACTTGGCCGTCGACGAATTGTCGCTCCTGTGTTGTCGCTTGAATAATGGTTTGAAGTGGATTTTGATTCGTAAAAGTGATGCGATTTAGTAAATTAAGTGTCTGCTCGTGTGAACTATTAGAGAAAACGACGAAACAAGTGCTTTGACGTCGATATAAACCTCAAGTTAATTTGATCGCTTGGGCGCCTTATGAACTTGAGTGGGAGTCGTCATCTACTGTCCGCTGAGTTGAGCTCTCGTCAAAATCTCCCAAAAACTTCGCAATGTGACGCATCAGTATATTGTGAAGAAAAAATATATTAAAATGAAAATTCCGAAAGAAATGATAGGCTCAGAAGGGATAGAACCCAGAGTCGTAAAGCCAGTTAAACAAAAGAAATTGAATTGTCCGTTTGTAATGTCAAAATAATAGCCTTTTACTAAATTCATATAAAATTATATACGGTGATATACGGTACATATAACAAAAACACAATTGTTAAAATGTTTGTCTGTCAGTCTGTCTGTTTGTTCCGGCTAATCACCGAAACGCCTGGACCGATTTTGATGGATACTTTTACTGCCAGCTAGCTGATGTTGTTGGGAGTAACTTAGCTACTTTTTTTTTTGAAAAAAAATTAGCGTTCCGCGCAAAAATAATAAAACCGTAAAGTAATAAATTCAGGGCGGACTAAGCCGCGAGGAACAGGTAGTGGACAAGACACGTAAAAACTAACTAAGACTACAACCTAATTTAAATCATTAGCATATAAAACCACTATCAGTTGAATAGAGGTCCCAGTTTCACCTACTTTAGGATGCATTGATAATCACGCTTGGAAAGCAGTGCATCGAAAATGGGTACAAAACCCTCAGACTTCACGCTGTTGTTTAATTTTTATAGAAGTAAAAGCAACGAACGAGTACACAGTCAACCTTATGGGAAATCTATACTGTATGTACGAAAACACCTAGAATCTATTCTCTATTAAGAATTAAATGCATGCATGCTAATATGAAATGCCTAGTGACCGGTAAAACGTCTCCTGTTTTGGTCAAGGAAATTGTGAACTTTTGAACAATATTTTAAAGTAGTATGCAATAAAATATCTTTCATTATTAATGTGCCAGATATAATATTATACAGTAAGAGTATTGTAATATTACAAGGATTGTAAAAGTCGGGCAACGATACTATGCTTATTGTTAATCTTTAATATAAATGAAGGTTGATAACGAGTATATAGTCTACCTGATGGTTAATGGAGATTAACTACTAGATTAGTTTTTACGAATTTCTCGCTAAGGTTTGTATATATATAGTAAAGTTCTACGAGCATGTATGCGTAGGTATACGGATGTGGAAGTGACAAGAGAGGTGTGTCAGGATCGTGCCAAATGGAAGTCTGTAGTCTCTGCCTACCCCTCTGGGTGACAGGTGTGAGGTTTATATTTTTATAAAACGAATGAAATAAATTAACGTACGTACGTATTTTTTACAGTTTCAAAAACACAACAAAAGGATGATCGGGATAAGAAACCTCAATCAGTCCGTGATCTCTTTAACACAACGTCCTGCATTCCGCCGCCATTCCGATGTCCTCATCCACAAATGCAGTTTTTCCTCTATACAAGGTAACGTAAGAACAGGAGTGCTTGATGCGACATACCCACAATCAGACAAATTGGCAATTTTTATAAGAAGCGATATATGCCTAAGCCCTAAATCTGAGTATAGTCCAAGCCTCAAGAACTCCGCGAGATTCGCGATATAGAGCGCCGTGGCGTCATCGTCAGTATCATCGTACTCCACTGTTCTTGTTATTCCATTCATTACCACTATGTGGAATTCGAAAAAAATTAAAAGATACCATACATACCATCTGTATGACTGGCGGTCCACTACTGTGCGATTTAAAATAAATTTTCTTCCTCGCACAACTTGCTTGTAGAATTGACTACCATCGGAGATTTTTCCGGACCGATACAAATTAGGGACCTTCAAGAAAAGAGCCTACCCCTTTTTAAAAGGACATCAACGTATCTGCGATTCCCCTGGTGTTGGAGTTGTTCATGTTGTTTTATACGAGGTAGAGCTATGCTGCAGCGATATTATGGTTGTAGCACGAGTGGGTCAGCTCGACCGAAGAACGATCACGCTCTCACAGAATAACAGCACAAAATAGCGGATTGATGCTGCTACGTTTCGTATGGTGAATGTAGAGATCCGGACACCCTTTTTTTGCTGGAAACGAGGCATTCCATCTTGGTCCTCAGGGTTGACAACGCATCTTCGTTTTGATTTTTAATTGAGGATGGATATTGATGTCTATGGGCCACAGCATCCACTTGCCATCGGTTGGACTGTGCGCTCGTTTGTTACATATTTTATACAAAAAAACGTTAGTCATTATTAGGAACTGCTGCCCATCTGATCTGTTTTCTCTTCCTTCCCACGGGTTGGTGTCGGGTTATGGATATTCTCAGACCGCTACTACACGGTAATTACACGACCACTACACTGTTCTTGATCAATAACTCAAAAGAACAAAATAATATTGAACTTATTGTGCACATATATCAATACACAATACATCAAGTTGAGAATGGGCTCGTAAATCAATAAAATATATAAGCGTCCTAAGATTTAAAGTAAAAACCGTATCAACACTTTTAATTTATAATTTTAATATCATGAGCAACCTGGTTAAATTCAGAGTTCGTTCAATTCCGCGTTTATTAAAAGGACTACTGTTACTTTAACTTAAAAAAATACTTAAGCTAAGAAAGAAACATATAATTGATTAGCATATTTTGTAAATTTCCAGAAGTACTCAAGAAAAGGGAGAATTACTTAACACCTTAGACAACAACTCGCTGACATATTCAAGATTTAATACGAAGCATCCAACGAAAATCGTCGTTCATGGCTTCGGTGGTGGCAGAAATCTGTCACCTAGTACAGATATGAGGAAAGCGTATTTCACACGCGGAAATTACAACATTATCATAGTTGACTACGGCACCCTAGTCAGAGAACCTTGCCTGAGTCAGGTTGTTAAACTTTTTTCTTTCTTCTACCTCATCTATCTGAAGTCTAGAGCTGGGAATCGGTCTATCACGGAAAATGCAATAATTACCACGCTTGATATACAGATTACAGAACCAGTCGTCTCGCATCTTCGATGCTGCTTCCCGCCGCTGGTCTTATGTACTTTACGTCTGGCGTAAATGAAAAATGGCTACCCAGCCATCATTCCCAAGCTATTAGATTTTTCTCCCACTTCCACGATCTCAGTTCCATGTGCGGAATGGGTGCTCTCACCCCGCGGTGTAAAAAATTAAACGTTTATTTTAAACAAATATCCATAATTTTAAATCAAAGCTGAAAGTTATTTTTTCCTTTCCCAACTTACGATTATTTTTTTAAGTGGCAACAATATTGCTTGTCTAATAAACATTTCTTTTCAAATCAAAGCTATTTTAATACTTTTATTTCTACTAAGAACATTAGAAAACAAAGATGATTAAAAATGTTAAAGTACTCCAAACATTATTCTCATACTCTTGATGTGTAAAACTAAAATATTTTATATTTTTCACAAGATGTCGCTAAAATAAATTTGATTCACAATTTATAACGACTGAAGTAAGTTATAGTAAGTAATAGTGAACGGATGGATAGCGTTTCCTTTTTACCTACAAAATTTCATAATTAATTTTATTTTCTAGATAGAGTGGGCTCCTCGCTTTGCAAGCATGTGTATAGCACAGCTTGTGGACTACTTGCAATACCATCCCGTGAAGCCTGTTGCTCCGGAAAGAATCCATACGATCGGTTACAGTGTTGGAGCACACATCCTTGGACTCGTAGCAAATCATCTGAACGAGGGAAAATTAGGGCGGATAACTGGTGAAAATGTTTATAAATTCATATTAAGTTAAAAGTTAAAGACACAGCCTATATATGTTTCACAGCTGGACAAGGGCTTCCTCTCATTTCTGAGAAAGTTTTAGGACAAGGAAATGTCTGCCGCCCTGCTCCAATTCGTGTTGGCGAACATCACATGTCTTCGAAATATTTCATTTCTAATTTCTCAGACATGCAGGTTTTCTTACGATGTTTTCCTTTACCAATGAGCATGTGGTAGATCAGCATTTATAATTGCAATTAACAATTTTAATTGGTGCCGGCGGGGATCGAACCCGGGTTGCTCGAATACTGTGAAATTTACAACGAGCGCTTAGCCCCTGAGCTATCACGGCTCATGAAATTATAAAGACAGTATAAAATTATATACACATAGGGAAACCGAAACTTGATAAGTCATCAGCATCTGGTAAAAGCCAACACATCTGTTAGACATAGCAACTCCGACAAACTTCTTCTCTATGAGGATACTATGGGGGAGACTTATGTTCACGTGTGGACTTTTTTGTACTAAGCTGTAATGAATGAAAACATAAATTAATTGTTAGTAAAAGTTATTGCGTCACATTTAAGTTAAAATTATATCAAGGAAGTTCGCAACAACAAGATAATAATGAACCTAGCTTAATATAAAACAAACATAACATTAAGAACAGAATGATCTACCCAAACCATAGAATTATTTCAACCCAAATCTACAGTGTGTATAAACCTAAAGTGGGAATGTTACATATATTCCATCGCACTTTAATTTTAAAAATCACGTGAACCGGCAGCGTACCTATTACATGATGTGCACAAACAAACAGAACATGTAGGAAAAATTATAAAAGTTGTCGTGTCGGTTTCTATCTCAAAATTTAATCCCTTACCCTTACTTACATCTTTTTGTATGTGCATCTTCTTTTCTTTATCTTTCTGGTCAGTAAGCAGGATTTGCCGAAGTCGTTACGCTTGACACGCGGCTTCACGATACATCACCCATAGTCACCTCTGCCCAAATTACAAAATGCCCAAGGGACAAAATAGGGTGATAGATCCCTTTACACTGTCACTACACGGAAAATTTTATATAAAAACCCGGTAAATTTAATAATTCCATTAAAAAAATAATGCAATAAATATTTAAAAAAAACTGTATGTTTTATCTGGATTCAATACAACTTCCGAAAGAATAAACGCTGTCATAAGTTCTAAAATAGCGTAGCGCCCGCGACGATTAAGACCGCTTAGAAATTGTCAGAATCTTAAAATATTTAAAAAATTTATTGATTTAAGTACGCGTAATCAAAATAATGAGCAAGTAAATTATGAATATTGATGTACGAATATATGTAAGTGCTTCCCAAGCATATAGATTAAGTAATTTTGTTGTAATTTCAACTATAGTAATTTTTAGGGGTGTTTTCGCAAATAATTATGATCGAGTTAAAATTATACAATTGTGTTTTTGAACAAGCTAATTCAATATAAAGACGTGAATTCACCTATATCAAAATTCCATTTTCGTTAGTGTTGTCATAGTCATATACTATTCGAAGAAAGGAGGTGCATTTTTTCGCGGTGTCGCCTTAATTTAATTATTAATATCTAATTGAATTATGTATGTATGGAGTATGTACTTATATGAGTATATGCAGCTATGTGTATATATATATATATATATTATGTAGGTATGTATGTGTGTATATTTTATACGTTTAGTGATACGATTATATTGTACAGTTGTATGTTATCCCGAATAAGAGGAAAAATAATGCATTGTCAAATGTAATCATATATTTTATTGTATCAATTTTTTTTCGGAAAATTTTAATGAAAATTTGTCATTTGCAGGTTTAGATCCCACTATTTTCTTTTATATGGGAAATAATCGCTCCCGAGATCTAGATCATACCGATGCTTTATTTGTGGATATTCTACACACGGGTGCGGGAATTCTTGGACAATGGGGACCTAATGGACACGCTGACTTTTATGTCAATGGAGGTTCTAGCCAACCTGGATGCGCTCATGACACTATTTTCCGTAAGGTTTTTTTAATTTTCAACGATAAAAATATTGAATAATGATTGATATTAATATTTATTTAGTTTTTGTTCAAGCTGGTTAGCGTATCGAAAAGATTTGCCATTTAAAAACTTCCTAGTCTTAAAACACTCAAATTAATAGTTTTGGGTGTCTTGCCAATCCACCAAAATTTTCAATTACATAATTTAAATTGAAAGGCAATATGATCCGTAAATATAATTTTATTCAATTATTAATCTTGTGTTAGGGTAAAATCACTTTTTTTATATTTCTTTCAAGGCATAAGAGCCGAAATTTTATTTTAAATTCGAATATTTTTTAAAGAATTATATTTTTTATAGAAATATGCAGAGCCATCTGTGAGAATAACAACTATACTATCTTAGAATTTATGATGATGATAAACTTAAGTAAGACGATAATATTTATTGTGCCCGCCTAGAATACAGAAATTTTTTCCGAAAGTCATTTCTTATACTATACTATATCATTATAGTACGCTAGATGATGCTTATTTTTGAAGCGAAACATCTCGAGATATTTACATTTGTGTGGTTTTCGTAGTTGCTCCCTTATGATACAGATGGCGTTGAGTGTAATGATATGCGAATGTGAAAGGGAGGATCGTACCCTTCAAATTATCTTATACGTAACATTTTTCATATTTTTAAATCTAGCAAAGTTTGACTATTTGAAATTTCTCATCATTAATATTACTCTTTTGAAAATTACTTTAAACCTTTCTTAATAAATAATCTGCACTAACTGTGTATCAGCGCTGAACAATCAATTGAGGTAGGTATGTTTTGTCTACAAAAATATCAGATAAAAATCACAACTTTCTTCTTTTAGAAACACTGTCGTGCGACCACACAAAGGTGACTCCGTACTTTATAGAGTCAATTAATAGCCCTGTTGGTTTCTGGGCAGGGCCATGTCCAAACCTTTTCTCATACCTCATCGGCTGGTGCGAGCCCAAGGATACCGAATATGTTCTTATGGGTGAACATCTTACACACAGGTAATACTCAGAGAAAGATTATTAAAACTATGTTCATATCTTTTTTAAAATTTGTTTTTAAGATATGTAAAACGACAAAACACAATGCTAAATTGTGCACAGTGTATTGTTCAATGGTGTATTTCACGATGATATCATTTACGGAATTGCACTACCATTCATGTGGCTTCGCTTACGTGGTCATTCATTTAAATCATTTGCTAACTTTAATATTTAATAAAACATATATTATAGGCATACATGTTTTTATATATGCACGTAGTCGTTTATTGGTGACGTACGATAATGTATCACTCCATTTCATCACGCGGGTGTTCTAAGAGGCAGCTGTGGAAAACCTCAGAAATATATCATAGCTTCTAATACTTATCAACTCTTTGATGCCAGACGTATAATATATAAACCTTGGAGAGGCCTAGTCCAATAGTAAACTTTTGCAGGCTGATGATGAAGAAGAAGATACATGTGTATACAATAACGAAGAAGTTATAAGGAAATTATTTTCACTTATTATTAACTCGATTTATGGGGTCAATTGAATATAAAAAGGATGAATCAGATCAACAGACCAATCGTCCGTTATGTCGACCAAATTATAAACAGGAAAATTAAAAAAAAAACAATCATACAAAGTTTTCAAGTTGCGAAGACGAGTGTAATTGAGAATTAATACTCAAATGTTTTTGGTTTGATTAGCGAAGTCGTTAGGTACCTTTGGATTTCAAATAAAATATATTAAATTTAATATTCAATTGCAAAGATAATGGTAATTAAATAAGAGGTTAAAAATGAATAACGAAAGGTGATTGGACGGGAAAAACATTCTTTTTTTTTGCATAAAAAATTAAATGTCGTATAAAATATATTATCTATTAACTGACTGATAAACCACTGTGCAATGGCGGTGTAACAACATCTACTACCCTACAGCGTCCCGTGGGAGTCGTAAGAGGCAGAACAAGGAAACAAACCAGGACATGAGCAGCAGTGTCTTCCTATTTACATTTTTTTTAAACTGCGGTCACCGCCCCGCCCGCGAATCATGGCAACTACGGTACAATGATCTTTGAATTTCTGAATTTTCTGAATTTTGAAATCTGTCTGAGTTTTAAATGCAATCAGCCCAGAAACAAAGAATTTTATTTACATTTTATTTTACATATATTGTAATACGAAAAAAGATATAATTAGCCTACGCTCAATTAAACCTTAGCTCAGTTAAAGTTTAGTAAAAATTTTAATTTGAATTTAGAATCACTCGTTTGAATCTTTATCTTTTTAAATACCTACTTAACCCGTTCATGACAGATTCGTATTACATTTTAACGGTGTTAAATATGCAAGATCTGAATTCTGAAAATTGAGAATTCTGAAACATGCTAATTCTGATTTAGCCCTTTTTTTAGTCTTCTATAGGCTTCTTCCTTTTCATCATTATTTTGCCTAACTAAATTTGGCCTGCTGCTGTTGTAGAATTTATTGTTGTTGAAATTTCCATTGCAAATTCTCCGTTTGCCGTACCGCACGTCTTGCAACATTTAATGCTTTATTTCTACCATCAGTCTGGGTATTTTACATGTCATACTGACTGCCATTTGTCGGAAACCATAAAAGCTGTCTAGAATGTGTTATTTTATTTCTTACGCTGCCACCGTACTGAAGTTTCTTGAGAACATGTTTTAAGATAATGACAAAGTTGTATATAAAATAACTTCGCTAGTAAATTACAATATCAAAATAGAATACATCTGCCATCTATGTTAAAGTAATAACATCGCTAAAAATTTACTAAAAATTTCCTAGCGTTAATATATAAAAAGCTTAAAAGATGGCGCTGCTACCAAAAATATCAAAATAACTATTAAACGGAATCCTTTCCCTATTATTATTTCTTCTATTACAATCTTTTTGTAATAATTGCTAGATATAGATTTCATGGAAAAAACTCCAAATAGCATGCATAGTTTGAAAGATTTGCCCGTACTCACCATCACCAGGCTGGACGGGCAGTTTGTTATACCGTTACAGCCTATTAAAGTCCACTGTTGAACATTAGCCTCCCTCATTGGGAAATATTTGCCATAGCTGCCATGCTGGGTAAGCAGGATGGCAACCACAAGTTTTCACATTTAGTCGTTTTTATAAAGAAAATTGCTTCAAAAAGTATCATAATAGGTGGTCAGGGTAAGATTTTGTCAGTAATCACACATTTTCAATAGAAAAGAAAAAGTAAAATTATTTACCTTTATTTATTATTTATTTTTCTAAACGGTCTTGCACAATTAAATATATTATTTTAATTTAATTTTTTTAAACTCACAATTAAATATATTATTTTATGGATCATTTTACAGTGCAAGAGGCGTCTACTATGTGACAACAAATGCAAAACCACCTTATGCTCGAGGATTTCCTGGAAAATCGAGACGCTTAAGATCAGTCACACCATACAGCGGAGATTAGAGGTTCGGTTATTAATTAAAAACAACAACTAGTTCATTGAAACCAATGCCAACGATTACAGATGTAATAAATCAACAATAGTGTCATATTTCGTCTGCTTATATTATATGATTAGGTTATTGTTATATCGGTATTCCTTATGTTGTATTTTTTTTTACTTTGGTTTCTTTTTCGGTTGAATTGAATGAACAATAATAGCTTTACTACTATAATTTTATGTTAGATTAAAATAATTTGTGTGGTCACGGCGGCACTTGAATCAAATTTACTGCACGCTTTAGGAAAAGTGAAAACTTTGAGGACGCACGCAAACAAACGTTATACAAAATAGCAGGAAACGTTTGAAAATGATTTTTAACAACTGTGATCTTATTTTTTAGACAATGTGTTCTCGTATTAGCTTTTTATGTACAAGAAACATATTATTATTTCTTCTATTACAATCTTTTTGTAATAGGTTCGTTTGTGAACATAACATTTTCATTACGATAAATTACATAAAATTATGGAATTTATTTCTTGCCTCCTTATAGTGAAGCATTTTACGGATGTTGTGTTTTTTTGTTGCCTTTTTCGTGTTCTGTGCCAAAATTTGCAGAAATATTGGCACTTCGGTGTCTGTCACAGACGTTTTTCAAAGATTATTTCACGTAAATGATTGAGAATTGGCATAGTTATAATAAAACAGACGTTAAACAATCAAATTTTCGAATTCATTCCTCCCTTACGAGGTAGGGGGAAGGTTAGGATTGGTAGTTGATAATATTTTTGAGTCTCAATCGAAAGACTTTTCAAGCACCATCTCAAAAAAAATTCCTATTTATTTAACGTTTTTGGGGACTAAAATTGCAGCACCAAACATTGCTGCTGAGAAATGTGAGATAATAAGCTGTACATAAATAAAACAAAAATTTTAGAAATTATTGTTATTTTAAACGTATATTTAAAAACTGCTGTCAACCATATTAAAAAACGACTGTTCAGAAAATCTAAAAAGTAACGAGCAAAAATTTACTGGGGCAAAAGTTTTACTAGCTCGTTCAAAGAATCTAATCATTTAAGCGGTAGCTTCATGACACGGAACAAAATTGTGGAAGTGGGTATGACATGCATCAGACCGATTTATTTTGTACTATAGTTAGTGAATTAATAGCAAATGTAGTAGAATATGTTTAATATGTGTAATTGTGTTTTGGCATAAGGTTAATATATTATTTATTAAACTGGTACTGTGTTGTTATTTAATATCACTTCAATAACAGAGAAACTTATCTTAGTATAGCACTAATGTCGTTATATAGTATAATGTCATCTTTATAATCATCAGTCTATCAATTAAATTATCAAATCCCCCCAAATTGTAAAGAACATTTGCCTTGATAAGACCGGACTAGCGATAACAGATAGTCTGTAGACCTTATAAATATTATATGATTCCGGATCATAGCTTCAGACACGTCGCCAGAGAACTTCAGCCGGACATTTCGACTTTTAGCGGTCGTGATCACCCAATAAATAACTATTGGGTCTTATATTTACGCGAACACTACACATTGATTAAAATTACTTTTACGGATTTTATCGCGTTTTATTTATTTTATTTTTAATACCCGACGTTTCGGGTGCTTTCCAGCACCCATG
>DWHP01001935.1:0-15160 GCA_018247895.1 Parnassius honrathi | reverse complement strand
GACCGGAGAGAGATCAGGCGCAGGACCAACGGCTTTACGTGCTTTCCGAGGCACGGGGGTGAAACACCGCCAACTTCCTGACTCCGAGCAGCTGCTGAGAATTTCTTAATGAAAAAACTCAATAACTGCTTTTTATGGCTGACCCGGATTCGAATACGGTATGTCATGATCAGCAGTCGCACTACTACAACCTTTAGACCGTACGCTAATAACTGTGGAAGCCTGCTGAGCGTGGAACGTATGGCAAATCCTCATGTGAGACAATTTATGTAGCGGGTCTATGTTCAGTAGTAGACTTCATGAGCTGTAATGAAAAAAAATACGCTAAGATCTTACACACACATACGGGGCCATTATAGATATGTTGTATAAAGTTTCCATCAACAGATTTTCTGAATTCTTAAAATAAGTTAATTATCTAACAATACGTACTAGTGTCGGTCGATCTTGTCCCAGACCCGGAATATCTGGAGTCACGTGATGAAAGCACAATACACTCTATCTTTCTTATGTATCAACTAAGAAATTGTTCAAAAAACTAATATATTCATCTGCAAAAATACTTTATTTAAACAAAGAAATTATAGTCACTGCGATCCCATGAATCTGGGTGAAATACTAAAGTATCCATTACTAAATAAAGACAATAGCATAAATAAATCCACCGACCGAAACGTAGCTTATACTAATAACGTTCTCATTAATCGTAATTAAGCATAGCGAAACGCGTTTAATTAACTAATTAAAAATTATTAGAACCATGTTTTCCGTAGGGCTCTTGTCCCTTGAAATATTGTGTCGTAGAATATTTAGACGATTGCAGAAACCCGACGGTAGGACTTTGGTACCTTGGAAGAGAGGGAAAGCCCTAGTTTGCGATAGCAGCAATTAGCTGATATTTTAATTTGTCCCTGCCAAACGATCCACGCTGCGGCCATTATATAATAGAATGAAAAAGAATTTTATTTATGAAATATAAATTATTGAAAGTCCTGAAAAGAACCAACATGAAACCCAGCGGTATTCACGTTTATAAAATGAAATTTTACAATAACAGTATATATAATTTTTATTTGAATTATAATGGGACCAGCATAGCAGCGGTCACCGTTCCCACAGGTCATTTGAATTCATATATTCCTGAATGTTAATGACCTTTCTCATACAGTTCAATTAAATTTTTAAATTTGATGACTGAACAACATTGAAAATTAAACTAGAATTTTGTTGTAAAACCGTATACATTGCCCTTTAAATTCGTTCTTATGTGCATACATTACATTTTTATATCATCACTTTTCTTTTTCTTTTTTTAATAGAATAGGGTGACAAACGAGCACCCAGTCCACCTGATGGTAAGTGGTTGCTGTGTCCCATAAACATCTACATCTATCCTCGATTACGAATCAAAATACAGTTGCGTTGTCACCCGCGAGGACTGAGATGGAATGCCTCGTTTTCAGTAAAAGGGGTCTCCGGTTCTCTACACTCAACATACGAGACACAGCAGCATTAAGCTCCTATTTGACGCTGGTATTCTGTGAGAGCGTGGTCCTTCCCCGGTCGAGCCGACCCATTCGTGCTAAAACTATACTACTAATATAACTGCAGCATGGCTCCACCACGTATAAAACTCACTTACTGTTATAAAAACAATCATTAATTTTATAATGTCTATGAAATATCTACCGCTGAACATAAAGCACCTTCAGAGATTGCCTACTCGGGGGATCAACAGTTGCCGCGCTTGGCAGACGAGTTGGCAACCGCACTTTTAATGCATTTAGTTGTTATTAGGAAGCCGCTGCTGGTTATCTCCTGTTTGTTTCCCTCTGTCGACTCTTTCGACACCAAAAGGATGGTCTGGGGCAGTGGATATTCTTAAGCTCCACACAGCAAAAGTTAAATTACATAAAAAAATATTTTTCGTTGATCTATCTCCACATCTCTCTCTCTCTCTCTCTCTCTCTCTCTCTCTATCTATTTTCTTCTTAATTTATATAAATTACGTGTCACGTTGTTTGTCCGCGATGGACTCCCAAAGTGCTTAACAGATTTAAATCAAATTTGCCCACCGTGTACAATTTGATCCAACTTGAGAGATAGGATAGATTTTTGCGAATTTAAGGACAATGTAAATAAATAATAGGACATGACAAAGGTCGTCGAAAAGGGCAGAACAACGTCTGCCTGAAGAGCCAGTATATATCTATAATCTAAAGCAAATAATAAACTTTTGGTAAAAAGTTTCTGCCGAAAGCAAATAATTAAAAAGAACACAATTTACACATAACACCTTCTACATTTGATGCTAAGATATATTGTGTTGAAGAATTAAATGCGCAAATTTAGAGGAAATTATTTAATTAATATTATTTTTTTTACTTCTATGAAGTCGGATTTTATATTTTATCAAGTTTAATTTTTTTGAGCCCTTTGAGTGGGCTCAGGAATATTACAAACTCAAGGTAACTCATAGTAATTCGAATATTCACTTAAAGAACTTCGTCATCTATTTTATTACTAATGGGGGTAGAAGTTTTCCCAAATATATATGAAAAAATCGGTATATTAAATAAATATCTCGTAACATACGATAAAATAATACATATGCAAAAAGTCAACAAATTGAAAATTTTTGTAGTCGTTTAAAAATACACATAAATTGACCTGTTTTGTAAACGGAAACAAATGACACTTTGTTACTAAGCCATTTGGGCGTTTTTGGAACGATTCCTGAAATTTACGCTGACAAACGGACAAATATAAGCGAAAACATACAATTCATATCAAGAAGTTTTTATTACGTCGGTTAAAAATGTTAATGGACGTATCCGAATAAAGATTGCGTGTAAAAGAAACCGAAACGCTTTTAATCAAGAGGAAAATATCGTACTGTCACTAACAGAAATGTTATATGGAATAAAGAAGACGGGAAAATTAATTGATCGCTCAATTCAATCGCTACATCGACGTTGACATAATACACCATTACCACTTATAGTATTGAAAAGTAATTGGAATATTTGCCCAATCGTCTAGACTGGACACAAATATAGATTACAATTAATATAAACTGAACTTAGGTAGCAACGAAAATAAAGTACTGTCTTGAATGAAAGTGATATTCAAAATATACAGAAAAAATCGAAATTTTCTCTAAGTAACCTGATATATTTTTTAACAAATCATAAGGCAGATATTCTACATGCGTTGATGGTATATGAAAATATCGCGAGAAATCCAGCGTAGCAAGGTAATATAAATAATACACCACGGGTTGTTACTTTACTTAAAGATATATAACAAAATAAAAATTCCCTCTAGTAGTCTATATTATTCACGATATGATAAGCGTTGCTGATCATGAGGTACCGTAACATCAGTTATTGGGTTTTCCTGAAGGGGTTTAATTTTCGTTTTGCGAATCATTTAATCGAATTACTTTTAATTTGAAGGAGCACACGCTTAGGGTTGTAGATATACGTGAGTTTGACCGCCCCATTGCTCTAGTGGACGTAAGTGCGATTGGTGGTAATGAAGGCCCGTATTCAAATCCCGAGTCGGACCAAAAATCTATTAGTATTCTACTATCTTATACTTTTCTGTCAATACGTTTTTAGTAGCAGCCCAGTCATGAAATTGGCGTGCTTCATCCTCGTACCTCGGAAAACACATAAAACTTTTCTCGTGCATCATCTCTCCAGTCGTATTGGTTTGCCGTCCCTTCAGACTATGACAACGAGTGAACATGTGCCTGCTCACCTCCTAATGCTTCCCGTACTGCAGATCGCTTCTCTTTGTTGATACTGGCTGTTGTAGCCGAAATTCGGACCGGAGATTATTATCAATTATCGTAAATATTTAAAAATTGCCTTTACCAAATACAGCATTAATAGAGTGAAATTTACTAACTAAATCCATAAATTAAAAAGGCAATTTTTAGGTTATATATATATAGTATATAGTTTATATATCTTTTTCAGTTTTTAATTCCACATAGTATATAGAGCTTTCCGAAAATGCACTTTCAGACGTGGATTTCTCGTTATAGTTGTCCATAGTGACATCGCTTTTTAGTCGAGGGCGTGAAAATAGAATTAATTTCCTAGGAGTAGCGATGCTCATCTAGTCCACCACTAATCTGTAAATTCAGAAATTAGAATATTTATTGCTAATAAGCTGTGTATATACAATTTGCGGGTTGTATTTACACATAGGACATTATACATATAGGACAATGATTAAGGAACAATCACTTTATATAAAGTTTCGTATAAATATTTATTTAAATTATAAAAAACATTATGTATTAATCACTTTTTGAGGACAATTTCAAATTTTGGCAAGTCCATAGCTTTTATATTTGGTGGCATATGATTGAATATTTTAATAACTGTGCAAAAATCCTCAGTACATTAGTTTTAACATATATTGGATGGTTATGTCAATTATGCAATTTCTGCGTGTAAAAATCTAATCAAAATAAAAAGAAACTGACTTTCCTTTTTACTGCTCCTAAAACTTTATCTGACTGCAGTTTGAGACGAAATGAAATTTGTTTTGTAACTATTTGCATTAAAAACTTCTGGAGGAAACAAAACGTCCGTTTAATAAATTCGACGCAAATAAACGTCAACATAAATTTTCAAGTTATCGTTTAAACCATCAGATATCTGCTTTTGTTCGCAATTCAAATTTCCGGCGGATGACAATTTTTTGCTTAAAGTCGCAACAGTATCTTATAAAATATTTCATTCGAAAATATGAAAGACAATGCGTTTCCTGAGATGGTTATCACTTGCGAGCGCGCTTGTACCAACACCGGATTGGCTCGGTTCCAACGCTTTGATGTCGCCTAGTACTAATCTAGCCGCCAGGAAGGGATGAGACATATGTCACAATCTCAAGGAAGTTTTGATTTCAATTACTTGCGTACATCTTATCAGTAGTCAGTAATCAGAGAACACCGAGAGTATGTTTCGTTTCGAGAACGGATTTATAAAAACAACTATTTATATTATGTGGTTATATTTTGTACGTGACAGAGACACGATGCTGTTATATTATGGTCGAAGCACGAATAAGTCGGGGAAGGACCACGCTCTAACAGAATACCAGCCTGAAATAACAGTCAATGCTGCTGTGTTTCGAGTGGGGAGTATAGAGAACAGGAGACCTTTTTTATTGAAAAAAGGGTATTCCATCTTATTCCTCAGGGGTGATAACGCAGTTGTATTTTGATCCTTATTGAAGTATAGATGACAATGTCTTTGAGTCACAGCATCCACGTATAATCAGGTGGACTGTGTGTTCCTATGTCACCCTCATTATATAAAAAATAATTATAATATTATTATTTTAAGAAACTAGAGGCTCAGCCATGAATTTTTTTTTGTATGTGGTCTGTATAATGTACATACACCACCGGGTTGTTATTGGGCAGTTTCTTTAATTTATATTGCAATATTTCTTAAATGTAATATTAAGACGGAAAAAATTAACGAAGGAAATGGCAAATTACGAAACCGTTTATTTTATTTAAAGAATACTTTCAGTAAATTTAGAGTCAATCCCTCTGTAACACAAACTGTAAACAACGTTTTTCACTCGCTTAGGGACCTCACTTTTCCACTTTGACTGAATTTTTTTTAATGCCTATGAAATAAAAGAAAGCTAATGTCACAATTTTTATTAATTTATTTAACTTCATATTCAATTAAATGTATATAGGCGGACTTAATGCCGTAGGATTATCTACCAGTCTGCCTTAGAGTTAAAAGAGGTAGGTGTAAAAAGAAGTAGTTACGGAAAACCTATAATATATAAACGTATAGTAATATATATAGCTCCCGATGTTAAGACCTCTCGCACTTTTTACCCTGCTGCCCGTCTGTGTATTTACGTCTTACGTAAATGAAATGATTATACCGCGATCTATTGAAAAATACGAAATTTTCTGACATTATCCATAATCGCTTCTTATGACATCCTTGGGACGACATAGTGTGATAGATTCTCAGATGCAGCTAGGACATGGCCAATTTCCTTTCACATTCCGAATTATTGCTACCGCCTCGCTCAACGTCTTCCGAACCGTATGGGATCTAGCATTATCGTGATATAAGATGCTGCAATGTTTCGGGTTATTTTTTCAGTGTTCGGTTATCATTTCCGGCAAACAAACTGTGATATACCACTCAGCGGTAACTGTTCTGCGTTCCTGTAAAGGAATTGTAGCACCATGTCCCTTTTTTGAGACAAACGTAACGACCATTTTCTTTGACACGCTGCGGGAGCGAACGACTTTCGTTGGTTTGACCTCGTCTTCGAAGCCCCAAACTGCTGACTGATGTTTTCTTTCAGGTTCGTATAAATAAATCCATAATTCGTTACCTGAGATGATATTATAAATGGCATTTTACTTCCCTCCGTTGAAGCGTTCCGGCACCAATCTACACGAGCCGCCTTTTACTCTTCGAACAAATTATGGGGAACCCAGCAGAAAACTAGCTTCCTTGCAAACAGCTAATTATGTAATATCGACTAAATTACAGTCATTCCGATACTGATAACAGCCCGAATCTGGTCATATGTCACATGACGGTCATCTAGTATAATAGTTCGCACAGCTGCAATGATGAAATTACGATAAATTATGGCACGGAAATGTTCACGCGTGAGCTCCGTTTCTGTTAACGACGTGTCAATTTTAAACCAACATAGTTTTTGTTTTTAAATATTTTTTTAATTGTTTGAATGTCATTAAGATTTTAATAGGCCAGTATTCAAATTCAAAAAAAAAAGGTTTTATAGTAACTCAAAATATTCTATTCCTGATTATTTCAGTGTACCCTAACGTAAGTGTGAAAATAGCAGCAGCAACAGCAGAAATATAGCAGCACCTGGTATGTTCTTGTGCGTCCAGGATATAATGACAGACACACGCGCAAATGTCCTGAATAGCGGTCGCTAAGTTTACATCCTCGCTAAACGCTCTTCACTCAGATCTTAGCCTTAAAACACATCAATGAAAAAAGTTTTGAACGCCTATAGTACATCTATAATACAAGTTCCTCCCAAAAATGTTTATCATGTCAAACGATTTGTCTGCGTCTCTGATTTAGATTAAAATCTTTCATTAAGGATTCTTAATTAAAGTGCCATTCGTCTTTATTATTGCCACTAGACTTGACGGCGAGACGTGGCCCGAAGTTGATCGCCATTTTGTTGCTGGAAGATATTGCCCGACTATTAAAACACACGCAAAATAAGTATAACGAAACGTCGGGACAATAAAAATAATAGTTTTATTCGAAGTATAACGTTTCTGGTTTTTATTGTCTGCATTTATATAAAAAAGTCACTGCGCCATTTATAATGTTCTTTTTTCGGCGCTGCTGCTGGGTTTATTGATGGTTCTTTTCACACAGAGACAGACCGAGATATTTTTTAGACTCGTGGTAAATTAAACAAAAGAATAAGTTTCAATAAGAATGATTTATAATAATAATAATTTATTCACATCAACCAGATGAGAATACTCTATTCATAACCCAAAATAATAATAATGACCTCCAGACCGAATTTCGGTCACGGCGGTGCTGCCACAACGGAGACTAGCCATCGGCGCCGGACAGGATTATAGTGCCCAAGCGTATGCGCAAGCACAGGTGCACTCTCTATTTCCTCACTCTCGTAGTCCTATGGGACGGTAAACTGACACGACCGAAGAGAGATCAGGCGCAGGACACTTTACATGTTTTCTGAGGCATTGGGGTTAGACACCACAAATTTTCTGACTCCGGACGGGGACTGAGAATTTCTAAATGGAAAAGCTCAATAACGGATTTTTTCGGCCCGGCCCGGGATTCAAACCGGGGACCTCATGATCAGCAGTCGTACTATTACAACCACTAGACCAACGAGGCAGTCAAGTTATTTATAATCCATATTGAATAAAAACCTTTTCTATTTCTATCATTGAATTGCTTGAATGAACCTTAGTGGTTCATTCTTACAACACTTACTCCTATTAGTTTTGCTTTCTAATTCCCAAGGGCGGAAACTAAATTAAGTAACTATATTTCATCTACGGTATGTCATCTTTATCAACCAGGTAATAACGGTGTAAGAAAATCCACAACATCATATCATCCCGTGGGCGTCGTAAGAGGCGACAGAGGGAAACAAATCAGGAGATGAGCAGCAGCGTGGCAAATATGGCAAACATGTTTCCATGAGGCGATCTATGCCTATGTTCAGAAGTGGGCTAATAGGCTGTAACGATGCATTAAAAAATTATATATACGGCCTATATACATCCCATGGCTGGGCACAGGCCTACCCTCATTTCTGAGAGGGCTTTAGGGCAAGGAAGGTAGCTTGATTCAGCTTGAAATATTATCATCAACAATGGGTGACGATAGTATCTCAAGGCGCCTATCCCTTTCCAATCAGAGCAATTATTTCTTGGTTTGGATTAAAAGTTCACATGCCAATGACATTTAATAAGCAAACACTTTTACAAATCAAAATTCACTACAAACCTTTATATGAGCAATAATACAGAAGCTGTGATCCGCCGGCGAAAAAGGTCCCGCCAAAAGTCCAAGCTATTTGATGGTTTATATGACCTCGCAAACATAGTTCAAGGACTGGCTTAACACATAGAAGCAGAAAGGTAATCGTCTGTAGGCATATACCTATTTTATTGAGTAGTTAATTCCACTGTCGGTGTTTAACAGAGCAAGACAGACTATAAAATTTAACGTTATTACATACTATATGGACTTGATGTGCATTTAGTTGAAATTTGGGAATAATTTATGGTGGCAGCTCATTTGTTTGATGTTGTTAGAAGTACGACACTCTTTTGTTTATTAGACCATTTTACTGTGAGGGCATACTTTGATGTATTTTAATTTAAATGCAGTTCAATTGCCAAGTCTAGCATTAATTTTATTTATAGATTAAATTCAAAATCTTGTTACGAAGTTCATACGTAGTAGAGCCATGCTGCAGTTATATTAGTAGTATAGTTGTAGTACGAATGGGTCGGCTCGATCAGAGAAGGACCACGCTCTCACAGAATACCAGCGTATAATAGTAGCTTAATGCTGGTGTGTTTCATATGGTAAGTGTAGATAACCGGAGACCCTCTTTACTGGAAACGATACATTCTAACCTCACGGTGACAACGCATCTGCATTTTGATTCGTAATCGAGTATAGATGTAGATGTCTATGGGCCACAGCAACCACTTACCATCAGGTGGACCGTGTGCTCGTTTGTCACCATAGAGTTAGTATATAGAGTATAGATGTAGATGTCTATGGGCCACAGCAACCACTTACCATCAGGTGGACCGTGTACTCGTTTGTCACCATATCCTATAAAAAAAACTAAGCTGTATATGAAAGCTTAATACACGTAAGCGCTTTACGAGGGTCGCATGGTGGATACAACGTCCAAGAAGTTTTTAACACGTAGATAAGGAATGAAATCTGCTGTAGTGTACGCAACCTGGCACAAGGCTTTAGATTCCGCATTGGTATTTTGATTCATTATCAAGGATAGGTGTAGATGTCTATGTGCCACAGCTTCCACTTACCAACAAGTGGACCGCGTTCTGATAAATCATTCGTACGTACAATCAAATAAATAACAAAAAATATAAATTTTAATTTAGACTAAAGGTACTATAACTACTACCATAAGCTATGATCAAGTAAGATTGAATAAAAGATAATTAGCATTTATATTGAAAATTCGTAAATGAAACTGCGACTGGTGTAGGTGTATTAATGTATTTGAGAATGAATGATACTAGTGCAAGTTTCTAGAATTATTAACTGACATTCTTTTTATGCGAGCTGTACTTTGTTAATATCTTATTATCTCTACATAAAGTATTAATCTGACATCTTCCGAGTGAAGTCCGTACATGCACAAATGAGCATTACTGCTTCCAAACGAGCACTGCGTTTAAGACGTTCAGAGTCGTTCTAAAGCCTTGTGCCAAGTTGCGTACACTACAGCAGATTTCATTCCTTATCTACGTGTTAAAAACTTCTCGGACGTTTTATCCACCATGCGACACTCGTAAAGCGCTTACGTGTATTAAGCTTTCATATACAGCTTAGTTTTTTTTTATAGGATATGGTGACAAACGAGGACACGGCCCACCTGATGGTAAGTGGTTGCTGTGGCCCATAGACATCTACATCTATACTATATATACTAACTCTATGGCGACAAACGAGCACACGGTCCACCTGATGGTAAGTGGTTGCTCTGGCCCATAGACATCTACATCTATACTCGATTACGAATCAAAATGCGGATGCGTTGTCGTCTCCCGTGAGGACTAAGATGGAATACCACATTTTCAGTAAAAGTCGTAATTTGTACCTATATCAACATTTATTACCTAATACTAATATTCTAGCTCTTTTAAGCGATTTCAAAAGGATATGGTTTTATATATGTTAAGTGATATGTTTGTCTACATTTTGATGGTTCTTATTTAATGCACTGAATCGTCAAAAATATCTGTCAAATTAAATTGATAAATAAGTGGTTTCATATAAATTTGGAGATTTCGCCTCTGGGGGTATCATATATATACATTAGTCCTCTCATAAAGAGTAAAAGGAGTAAAAAATAACTTTTCGTGGGGGTGTTATAATATCTGCTACCCTAAACGTCAGCGTCTTCCTAAAAAATAACTAAACAAGTGGTAGAACTGAAAGTTTCGTACAACCTACTTCAATATAAGTAAAACGAAAACATTATCAATGTAGTCAAAGTCAATTAAATACGCATTATTAGGGATAACTAAAAACTACCGATCGGATCTTAATTATATTTATACGCGACCGCACGACAAATATCACTTTTCAAATAAAATAAGAAAAAAGTTCTGAGGTGTCTTATGTAAAAAAAAGAAACATATAGTCGAATTAAGTATCTTTTCCATTTGGGAGTCGGTTTAAAAATAAAATAAATACGAATGTTAACCAGCCGGTCAAGCGTTGCAACTTTTGCAAATATCCCCCCTATGAGGCAATTTATGTGAGAGAATTAGGTTCCTGACGAACTTTATGACTCTACCACTTTTAAAAATCTGTAAAGATAACGGTAAGCAGTAAGTAAGGAGCTGACTTGAGGGCACTGAAAAGTAAAAATTTATAATTTTGGGCCTATGGTCCACATGATTCACTTTCCAACAGATGGACTGTTGCAACTTTATTATCATCACTTATATAAATTCACGTAATTATGTATCCAAACTAGAAAAAATAACAATAAAATATACCACACAATAATAATAATGCAGGTTGGCACCCACGGGGTTGCCAATCCGGCTGCCAAGCTATATATATATATACGAAAAATATCCTTCTTACGAGAAGGAGTCCCACGTTCACCGGTAGACTTGTAATAAGCAGTAAAACAATAAATATTTCTATTAATTAATACTGTTTGGATCAGTCAAAGTTTGAATTTGCATTTTAATATAAGTATACCGAACACTTCAAGTTTGACAAGTAATTATTGCGCTTTTTGTATTTGTCGAATGGACACTATAAGTGAAATAGAAGTTTAATGTTGAAGATATTTTGAAATTTGGACGACGTGAGGAGGTTTAGAAATGCAGTGTAAGAAATTAAAGTAATTTGAATCAACTAGGGAAATTCAATGAAGTGGTTGTTATACAATATGCTGGAAGCAAAATATCTTCTAGTACTCGTAAATATCTTAGTCAACTTTTTTACACCGCAACTACACATCTCAGTACGACTGGTTTTTACGGAATTTATTGCTTATATTATTATATTCTACATTCATGGCCTTTCGAGTATTTTAAATGCTGTACAAATTGTTTTATTTAAAAGTGTAAACAAAAAAGTCATGTACATTGCGACAAAACTCGCGTTGCTATCCACATCATCTGGCTGCTTGGCGGTACACTGCCGTACAATTTACTGGGAGTTTTCTTTCTGGCGCAACTTTTCTTTGTAGAATCGTTTTTAGACTAATACAACTCAGAGACATTCAAGAAACGAGCTATCTCCTTTTTTAAAAGGCCGGCAGCGTACCAGCAAATCCCTTAGTATTGTAGTTGTTCGTGGGTGGCGGAAGAAACTTAAGATCAGATGAGCCGCATACTCCTTTGCCGCAATTTCTATAAAAAAGAGATATATTATTGGTGTTTGTCTTCATTTGTGGTGCTTTTCAAGAATTTAATAATTTGTTGAAATTAATGATTATAATGCTTGAAATTAATTTGAGTTTTTAGTTGAATTAGCATTGAAATTCCAAATGTCAAATTCAAATTAGCGTAAGTCATTTTCCAGCGGACATTGTTCGAACGATCAACTAATAATTTATACATAGATGTGACTCAATACCTGGTTCGGCACATAAACTTGTTAACCTGTTAAATTAGACGGCAATCAATATCAATACAGCAACATCGTGTTACTCAATATCATGTTGTATTTTCATGTTCAGTTAAAATAATGTTATCTGAACTGTTTCTTTTTTCATAAATACTTCATTAGTTAAGCAATTTCAGAGTGGGCAACTGATAATGCAGATCAAGCCTTATCACCAATTTGGATCCGCATTTTTGAATGTATTATGCCATCATTTGGAATGCGTTACGATGCAGTGTGTCGTGGTAGAGCCTCGCTGTAGCTTTATTATTGTAGTAACAAATGAGTCGGCTTGATGGGGAAGGAATACCTCGTATAAAATCTATGCGTTTATCATCTTAAATTCAATTGTGTTTTCATTACCCATCTTAACATGTTTATGAGTCGGTCATATGGTGGTATGAGAATTACGGAATATAGCTTGCTTCTTAGTTGATAAAAAGGATAAATTATAAAATTTTTGATTTACATGAAATTCTACAGCAAAAAAAAAATAATTTTGCAAAGAAAATATAATACTCTCTTTTACATGAAGATAAAATAAAACATTAATTCTATTATTTAGGGAAACCGAAATAGAGAGATTTATAAAATACACATCATTAACCAACAAAATATAGTCATATTGTGATTAACTGGAATACTCAGCTGATATCTCATTACAGTTGTGCTGCTGTTATATGTGCACCTATTAAAGCTTCTTTTTACAGAATATCAGTAACAAGGAATGAAATGATGATGCGTTGCCACCACTGACGACTGTAAAAAATGTCTGGTTTCCAGTAAAAAGGGTTTGCGTAGCCGTATAATCACCATACGAAACACAACAGCATTAAGCTGCTATTATACGCTGGTAGCTTTCCTTTACATAAGCCCGTTACAGTTCATTGCTGGAAGTACGATGCCGTGAATTGCCTTTATCACCATACTTGTCGCGTAGGTTGACGATTGTTGCACTACGCTTATCTCACCTTTGACTTTGCTTCCTATCCCCGCTCAGGAGATTGCTGTTACAGCCTACTAAAATCCACTTTTGAACAAAAGCCTCCCCCATACATTGGCTTGTAGGGTACATTTTCCAAAGTAACCACGCTTGGCATGCGTATTTTTAGTAATTATTTGGAATAACTTTTTTAAATAAATGAATGAATTGTCACAACGCATTTGATTTTTAATATACGCATATTATTATTACTACATTTTTATTCTTAATTGAGAATAGATGTAGATGTCTCTAGGCCACAGAATCCACGTACTATCAGGTGGACTGGGTGCTCGTTTGTTACCCTTATTCTTTAAAAACTGGATAGTATTTTAGTATCAGATACTTCGTAATCGTCTAATTATTTTCATATCATATATGTCTTCGCACGCTGTTCAAAATGTAGGAAGGTTAATTTACTATAAGAAAATCAATGTATGTCGCATAACATAATCAAACCTGATCAATTTCTAGCACGCTAAAGAATTATGTTTCTGCGCAAATATTTTCACTGTAATTTGAGGTTAAAATCCTAGCTGGATTTACACTTCAAATAACGGTTTAATAAATTATGTTCGTTCATAATTTGTTAGAAATCTTTTCACTTTTGTAATTGCTCTATTGGTTTCGAAGCGATAGTAAATACTTCTAAAAGCATCAGCTTTGGCACTGCTATTTGAAAGGTCTACACCTTCCACGCAGGACAAACAATTACATAGCACACAATCGTCTAAAATCTGTGTCTCTGTTGCAGTGTAAGCTTCTGTAAATTACTTAGATCGGATATGGAAAAGTGAGGAGTGATACGCTTAAGTTTGTATGTTTGCTTTAGTTAAAACACACCAAATAAATGAACTATTTATCACAAATGTTGATATTATTGTTGTCAACGTTTGGTTTATAAGTTAAAAATAATGACGTCTAGGCTGCATTAAAAGTATCGGGAGTGGAATATTTCCACTGTTCCTGTCATATTAAAATCTTTTTAATTGAAAACTCCTTGGCTTTCAAAATCGAATATCATATATTTATTTAAAAAAAAGATTCTCGGTCTTGTCACAAGGTTTTGTCAAACTAATTTAGTCGTTGAGAAAATGGAGTTGACTCGAGAAATTTCAAGAGCGATGATTTATTATGACTTTCGAAGTAGTTTAACACAAAAACAGTGTGTTGACTGGATGATTTCTGCATTTGGTGATGAAGCCCCATCGAAAACCACAATTTATCGCTGATTTGCTAAATTTCAACGTGGACGTGTCAAGCTCAGTGATAATCCCCATCAAGGTCGTCCAAAAAATGCAGTCACCCAAGAAAACGTTGATCCTGTGCGTAAGCTGATTGAGGAAGATCGACATGTGATATACCGCGAAATTCGGGCAATTTTAGACATTGGCATAAGTCAAATACAAATAATCTTGCATGAACAATTAAGTGTAAAAAAGTTGTTTTCCCGATGGATGCGGCATTCGCTCTGTGAAGAGCAAAAAGCGGCTCGCTTTACTTGGTGCGTCAGAACTCTCGAAAAGATTCCACGCAGGATCCTCAAATGCTGTATACAACATCGTATCCGGTGACGAATCCTGGATATATGCGTACGAACCCGAAAAAAATTCAGTCACGAGTTTGGGTGTTCGAAAATGAGTTAAAGCCAACTAAATTTGTTCGTTCACGGAGTGTTGCAAAAAAATGGTGGCCACGTTTGTCTCCAAAACCGGCCATGTTACGACTATTCCTC
>DWHP01001934.1:0-15163 GCA_018247895.1 Parnassius honrathi | reverse complement strand
TGCCAGCGCAACTTGTCTATCTCTTCTTCCAGCTCCAGTATCTTCTCGTCAGTCCTCAGAGTGCGTGCGTTATATGTCGCCAGGTCGAGTCGTCGTAGGTGGCAACCGAACCTCCACCGGAGATTCTTAGCACCCCCCGCCCGCCGTTACCACGGTCGCCACCGTAGCCAGGAAATCTCTCCCTCTGTCGCCTCTTACGACACCCACGGGAAAATATGGGGTAGTGGATATCCTTAACCGCCACTATATGGCAGTCTAAATGGTTAGTGGTCGTTTTTGTAACGAACCATTAACAGATGACTCCTTTTATTGCGTTCTTATATTTTGTTCTAATTTGTTTCGTTTTGTTTTTTTTGTATGTTTCTTAAACTATATTTTATAACCTTAATCTCTACATACTTATTACTAATTTATAACTGTAGTTCACAAAATAACCTTAATTTAAGAATGAAACATTGTTACGGTCATGTCACTTAACGTCCGTTTGAATGTCGTTTACACCACTTCATCTTGGACCACGTTTATAATGTTCTTGCAAGCTTTAAGTCTCGATGATGTATTGCCATTTTGATGTGGTAAACCCTAATTCTGCTTGTGCTGACTCGGCGCGCAAAATGAAACTGGAAACTGAATCTACCTCACACTAATCTGTGTAGTAGATGCAATGAATCGTATGGCGCGCGCCACCAATGCATGGGGAATATTGTTGTAAAGGCCTTGTTTTTCTCTAGTTGATGGCACGATTACCACCGTCTCGCTCACGAGCCCCTGAGCTTCAAGTATGGTAAGAGTTCGCAATCCCTTCCCTTTTCCGTAGCCCCGCCTGATGATATTTTATTTTTCAGCCTGTATGTGCCCTAGATATAACGCATTTTCAAAGGACTTTGTGTAATATGAACCTGTGTACCTTTTCAATACTAGAGATCGCAGCCTAGTATTGAATGAGTATATGCCATCGTAGATCTCATTTAGTGCATAGGCTACATCCAGTGGGTTTCTGTGCGTGCAGAGTCATTCTTGGATAATATTAACCACTAGATTTGGACGAGTGTAGTGGAGTCGAAATACAGCGTGCTTATCGATATATGGCAGCTGGTTGTTGTCGCCTACAAGAAGAATCTCGCTTGAACCCGTGATTTGTACTGGCGTTACTATAGCCCCAAAATGGTTTGTGAGCGCTTCGTCAATTAAAAAACGGGAGTATTTTTCAGACGCCCTTATGCTATTTACCAAGATTGAGGCCATAATACGCACCTTCCTTGCTGCGTCGGCTCTTACACGTGATGCTAGCCTCTCTCTCTCAGGTCGCTTGCAGCTTCAGTAGTTGTTGTTATTATGATATCTTTTTCCGCTTCGAAGCTGTCAATAATCCAAGATGTTTCTCCACACGCCATTGACCCATGTTATTTTCGACAACTGCCGATGCCCAAGAGAGCCTTCCTTCAAAGTCACGGACTCAGCCTTGAGCCTGTCCGGTATCTCGTCCTCGAGCATGACTCTTGTACACTTTGCTGTTACCACTATGGGGTCGTGAGGAGGTGTTCGAAAGACAAAAAAAATCATTTATTCCTAGAAATAAAGCTACAGACCTGAACCTTGGGAAAAGATAGTAACTTATATTAAATTAATTTTAACTTATATTATGTTAAATTAAACACTTATTACATAAAAAAAGTTACTGGCGGACCCCAAATTAGGCATAGTCCGTGTATTGGAGACTAGGAGTACGGTTATCAGTTTTACTTACGTAGTTAGGAGTACCCAAATTATACAAAACATCAAATTATTTCTTAAATTAGGAAGATGGTTTTTAACTATTTGTCGCTTGCATTATTATTTATTTTTTTATTCGAAAAAAAATTTTGGATACAATATTTTTAGCGTAGAACGTAGAGATACTTTGGTATTATTTTTGCTTTAATATTAAGTTTTAAGTGCCATTATAGTTTAATATGGTGAGATATATTTTACTGTTGGTTTAGCTTTCATTGCGATGCAATTTTTGATGTCGCTTTACGACTTTAAGTATTTTGTTATAGATGTGCGGATATGAGAACTGAAGAAAGCGTTGCGCGAAAACAGACTTGACAGCCAGAATTGGGATTTTAAATATACGTTTAGGGATTAGGTGATCTTAATTAGGCGACTTAGTTACTTGCCCATGGGTTTTTAATACGGCTGATAGAATATACAACGGGCGTACACTCAAAACCTTGGTATCTTGATAAAGGTTGACCGTAGGGTACCTAAGGGTACCAAACAACAAGTTGGCCTAACCGCTTTGTCTCAGTCCCGTGTAAAACCAAAAAACCACTCTTTGCATTGTATGCCACCGTGTGCAATCCCGACACGTTCTTTTAAATTACTTCAGCTGTGTCGTTGCTCCACACTGCAGCTTCTGTTTCCTCCAGTTTCACCTCAAGCCGACCTTCGCAACCTAAATAAAAACTTTCCAAGATGGTCTTACAGGTCATGATTTTAATCTACCTGGTTGGTTTCAAGATAGCCTAAAACATGGAGAATGCATTTATCCAGTAATCCAGGGGCTCCTACACCCCCCTGAGACTCGGCAGAGTGACTTGTCTTATGTCTACTTTCGTCCATGTGCATGGGGATTTTCTTTTTTGACATTTGGGGAAATGCTTCGCGACGTTCTGAACATCGACTACCATCTTCTCTGTTCCCTTCTCTGTACCACCGCAGACATTCGTTTTTCTTTGCCATTACTGCGGGGATTGCAGCGATAACTTGACGGAAGGTGCTAGCGACTGCTGCTACTTTGTCTATTGTTTCGACTGGGGTAATTTGTGTCCGCTTAGCTTTTCTACTGTTGGCGTCTATTTACGTACGTACGTACGTACGTACGTAAATAGACGTACGTACGTACGTACTATGCGGTAGTGATTGTTTGCTACTATTGTCTTCTATAGCGCCTCATACTTCTTACCTTTTATGCTCGTTTTGAAGGTGTTACCTTTTAGGAGTAAGGAGAGGCCGGGTGAGATGATTATTCTATTTGGAGCCATCGCGTTGCAGAAGCAAGTACCCAGCCTTTCATAGGAGTCGTCCATAAACATGACTACTGTTTAAGTCTAATACCAGGTGGTGTGTCTACAGTTTATAAGACGAGTGCAAAACGAGATGTAAGGGAAAGTTGATGTACGAAACAAACCCAATGAAAGTCATTCTAACACTGATTTCATTGTAAAGGAATATACTTTATATTGTCAAATGATTATTACAAAAATGATGTATAAGCAGAAGTACAGAAGTTATTCTTGTGTGCGATATTAACAAATAATCTAAAGTTCCTAAAATATTCTAAGTTACCTAAAATGATATGTAATGCACGTTTCATTAACTATTGTGCGGTAAACCGTACATCATGTCCGTTCAAAAGAGGAAACTATGAATTAAGTACACAGCAACAAAAATATAACAATCTAAAATAAAGAAAATAAATTAAAAGAGTATTAATTCTTAAATATTTCATCACTGCACTACACTTATGATGGAATTTCCTGTCCCACAGATCGCAATCGGGTCTTCGGAGGTGTGACAGTCTATTAGTTTCCGCTCCTTACCGCCGCTATGGGGATTGGGTTCACAAAGGTTTTCATCACAGCCAAGATCAGAGCTCCCTTGCTTCTGCAACACCACATGACCATCTAAACACATCCCGCTGTAACGATCGGTCCCAGTATTGTATACATAACTGAGTACTGGTATCCGTCATGTACGCTGAGTGGTGCGTTTACTTGTTTGAGGTTTGGGATCTGAGTCCTCGTTCAACGCCACTCATCTTCTAGGTCTTAGGAATAAACTGGTCAAAGTTTAAATTATTGATAATGGAATTCAGTACCGAAGTGTCTGATGGAGTCGTTCGGCCCTTGAACTTTGACTTGGTTCAAGTAGTTGTTGTGAACAAATACAGAAAAGGTGTCACTCTTTATGGTACAACCTTGACCGATGTATAGTTAGCCACTTCTGATCAGTGACTTCATTACGATTACAGTGTCGATGCAAATTATGCTCACTGCGAATTTCCTATATCAAGAAAATAGCCACCTCTTATTGCAATGCAACTTAACCCATCGCTCGCGAAACGGCACCTATATTGTTTTATTTTGTAGGTTCAAGTTATAAATTGCTTGTGTTATTTGTAACTCATAAATCTATAGAGCATAATTGTTTGCCTGTGTATGGATACAATTTTGAAAGTCTTAATTTGTTAGAGTGAGGAGCAGGTCTTTTTGTAGATTGAATGCGATATAGGGTATGATGAATTCCGCGATGTAGTTCTGCCGAGAAAGAGTAATAAGTTTGTCCAGCTCATAGTTTTCCTTATTCACCTGATGAATCTTGATTTCAATTCATTTCATCATTTCATCATTTTAGTTTTGAGGAGCCAATGTCACCACTTGTTATCATCAACTTGTGTAATTCATTAAAATCATGCTTGTCGGCAGGTAAAGTCAGGTCGTTTGGTATGTCGTATCTATATATGATGTTCACCTGCTCTTCCAATTGTTCCGAAAACAATAAACGTGCGCCCATATGACCGTGTGCAAGGTCTGTCATGGTGTCAATTACACTTTCTTGTATTTGTCGGACGTTAGAGATGATGATCATTGCTAACATGGATGATGATAATATATGTAATTCGCTGCTCGTTTCTTTTTCCAGACGGTTGGTAGCGAAGAAAACATTTTGTATATACCTCTGAACCAATTCAAACTGCTTGTTCATAATGGCTTCGTTTCTCTGAACAATGTTGTATTAAGCTTTTAAAACGTTGGTCTGATTTTTTAATAGAAGTTGTAAGTTGGATTTCATTCATAGGGGTTTTTCTATGTCCCTTTCATATTTCTTCACGAAACGCTCATCCAGGAGCCAAAATAAGGAGTTCGTTAGATAACTCACGTCATGAGTGAGTACTTCTTTTTGTCTTTTTTGAGTACTGTTCTTCAGCATTCTGCTGCAATAGTGAATTTCCTAAAGTTCGTGGTGTAATTAATATATGATACTCTTGGACTGTGTCGGAAGCGTAGTAGTGTGTAGGTGCTTTTCCATGTACCGACGTAATTCTGCACGTGACGTAGTGCTCATTAGTATGTTCTCATGTTATAATAAACGATTAGTTTCTACTCGTCCTTTATGAGATTCGTTTCAAAATAAATGTTTTGATTGTTTTTCAAAGTTATGTTGTATGAACACTGAGCAAGGTTGAAGCAAAATAGGAACAGCATAATTACCGTCGTAAAAAATGTCCGTACGATCCTTCTTGCCGTGCGCGTTGAACTTTGTTGTCTTGGTTGCGAGACGGCTGGTGTGACGTCATCACAAGTCGCTCATTAAATGTTACCTGTTTGTTGTTCAGTGTGTTCGTCTCTCACAAGTAAAAGTGATAATTTATTGAACTGCATAACTCCATTCTTAGTTTGTACGGACACCACATTTACGTATCCGTCCTTGCTAGGGTAAACGGCGACGACTTTACTCATTGACCACTTGCCGGGAGGCAAGTTTTCGTCTTTGATAAGGACAATGTCGTTGACCTCAATATTTTATGATGAGAACAACATTTTGTACGAACTTGCAACTGTTGTAAGTAACCCGATGGCCACTTTTTCTAGAACTTTTTTTTCATTGCTTGGATTATCTGCCATCTGGTTTTCAAGTTCATGTGATCCAGATCAGTTTGTGGTCTTGATATTAGTGATCGTCTAACCAGGAAGTGTCCAGGTGTTAAGTATTCATCATCAGGATTTTCGGTCAGGGTAATTAGAGGTCGAGAGTTCAGACACGCCTCCATCTGGTGAAGTAGTGTGATAAACTCTTCGTACGTGAGTTTTTGTTCACCCATCACCCGACGTAGATGGTGTTTTAAACTTTTGACGGCAGCCTTCCACAGCCCACCTGCTGAGCATTAAAGTGCCATTGAACGTCATGGTTATTGATCTTGCTCAGAAGCTCTTCATTGATGGTTGCAAATATATCTATAATAAATAATAATAATAAAGTTTATTCTTTCCTCTCACAAATTTAGTACAATTAATTTGTGAGAGACTGGTGTCCGTACTAGGATTCTCTTTACGATATAGTTCACCAGCCCCTACCAACAGACCAACTAATAATAAAGGTAATATTACGTGCATGATAAACAAAAGAAGAAAAAAAATATACGAAAAACGTTTTGTGTCTATGTGTGTGTGTGTGTATTCGAGCATCCATATGTGAATGTGTATATGTATGCATGTGTGTGTGTGTGTGTGTGTGTGTGTGTGTGTGTGTTGGTATGTGCCTGTGTTTATAGCGTTTAGGTTTTATTTCATGATTTTAAGTAGTTCCTCAGTCGTTTCATAATCTTGACTTAATAACCATAGGGTTACCAACTTTTTGCATTTAAATTTGGAAAAGTTGTATGTAGATAGAAATAAATTATGTGTAAAGCTTCTTTTGTGTGGTACAATGGGATAAATTTTACTTTAATTTCTTTTATTTCTAAGAAGAGAAGGATTGTAATATAACAGAGAATGTTGTTTTAAAATAGTGTGGAGAATAAATAATTGTCGGACTGTGAGAACTTTACAGCTTTCATATAGGTCTTAAGTGGGATAGGGAAATGAAAAAAAGTGTCTCACCTTAAGAAGTGCTTTTTGGGTACGTTCTACTGTAACTAGATGTGAATTAGAGCTACCATCCCAAGCGGTTATGCACTAGGTAATCAACGATTGGCCAAGTGACAAGTTAAGTTTTGTCTGCCACATGTCGAATATTTTTAAAAATATAGATTAATTTACGCAATCTATTAGTTAAAAGATTAATGTGTGCTTGAAAATTCAGATTACTATCAATTATTATACCGAAGTAATTTATTTTATTTACTTTTTGAAGCGAAGGACAAGAACAGTTAATAACATTATTATAATTATAACATATATGTGCTTTTATATGGAAATTGGGTAAAATAGGTGTGTTAAGTTTTTTAAATGCGAATAACATATAGTTAATTTTACAGACATTTAGCATTAGTTTATTATATGTAAGCCAGTTCATAATTACATTGAAGCCTTTTTGGGCATACAAATATACTTCGCCCCATGTTTCACCTCTGAATAAAAGCCCATTATCATCGGCATAAGAAGCAAGAGTTTCATTTTTCAATTTTAACTGGCACATGCCGTTTATATGGGTCAAAAACAGGGTGGGACCTAAAATATTACCTTGTGGTACGCCATGAGAAACTTGAAGATTATCACTAATCCAATGTCCTATTTTGACACAATGCGATCGGTTATTGACATAACTTTCAAAGAATCTCAATTGCGATTCTCTGAGTCCCAGCTTGTATAATTTGTGAATTAATAGTGGAATAGAGACCGTGTTAAATAACCTAGCTAAATCAAGAAATACTGCTACTGCTTTTTTGTGATCGTCCATATTGTTGCAAGCTATAAATGAAAAACCTAGCGCCACATAGTTAATCAGTGTGATTAATTATTAGTGTCTTTTAAGTTTTAATTGGTGTTCGGCGATTAAAGTGTAAATTTTGGTAATTCAATCGGCAGTTTTTACTGTCTCGAACCTCAAGCTCGTAACAATAATTATCCATAGGCAATTAGGGCCCGAACCCTCTGGTTGCCCGTCGAGTTGGGTTACTGATGGGCCCTAGCCCGGTCGGGGCAACTGAGGGCCGTAACAGCAGTCATAACCAGATTGAACGCCTGTCTGTACATACAACTGGTCTGCTAACACAAGTTTGACACGAGACAACATTGTGAACGTATCCTATGAAGATGCATCTTTATAGGATGCGGATATAGTTTTTTCTATTTTTACCTATCATAAAGACATCTGCATTACCTCTATCATACAGACGCATTGTGCCCTTAAACCCATAACGGCAAACAAAAACTTTATTTTAAAGTGAATTCGCAAAAGCATCCGGGGATCAAACCCAGGTTGCTCGCTTACTCGTAATATTTTCAACGGGCGCTTAGCTCCTAAGCTACCATGGCTGAAACCACCACCACACATTTTAATTATGATTTTAATCGCTGAGTTCGGAGGTAAACATTGGGAGGAAACCTGCATATCTGAGAAATAAAAAAATATTTCGATGGCGCTTACACGCATTAGGACGGTAAGCTCCTCCCAGAAATAAGAGGAGGCCTGTGAATGACAATATTTATATTTAATTTTTTCTTCTTTCCTGGTATAGTCGCATTTTTATTCCGTCTGTGCTGGGTATAACTTTGATATTATAGTTGATCTTTTATCGGTTGTTTTAACTATTTTTTTAAATTAATTGTCGTTTCTAAAATAAAATTAAATTTGGCTGTTAATGAACAAATCTTTGTGTATTAAAAATAATAATAAAAATTCATTATTATAATATTAAAAATAATTAAAAATTAAATCGTTACGCTCGACAGGCTGATTGTAGAGATGTGTCAATCATTCATTTGTTGTGACCGAATCATTCTAGTACATTTGCCTTTACTAGTACCGGTACATTCAGATCGATCATTCAGATCATTCAGGATTCGGTCGGTTTTCGACTCATTCACTATTCACAACAATCACGAGGTAAAAAACTTCCGTCAATTGTTTGTGATTGGTTGTACCGGAACATTCAAAAACAGATGAACGAACCATCAATACTTTTAAGTGTACCAGCTCAAACGAACGAATCATTCATGATTGACCCATGTCTAGGTGAATGTCGATCGCAGTATCAGATGTCTCGCATCTTTACCGCTGCTTCTTGTCGCCGGTCCATTTATTTCCACATGGCGTTAACGACATCTCGTTAACGCCGCTGTCTCCCGATTGATGGGATCATCATCCCATCAATCGGGAGCCATAAGATCTTTCAGACATTTCTCGTAACCTCCTTATGGACACCCACAGGAAATGGTGTAATTGATTATCTTATGCTGCCACCACATTGCTGAAATGAACATTATATATTATATCTGCGGCTATTATTTTTAATTCCGTTAGACTTTATTTTCACAATGTCATTTTTTATTCTAATTAAATATAATGTAACAGCCTCATCATTATATAAATGGAGTAGTAATAGCAATATTGCTTTTAGGCGTGCAGAATCTAATATTCTCATTCTGTTGAAGGTGATTTAGCTTTGCAAACGAGAAACCTTTATGGTTCGCACGAAGGCGAGGAAGAGCAAAGAGTGCCTCAGGTTTCACCACCACATAGCTTGGGGTTCGGGTCAAACTCAGAAAATGAACGAATAATAGGTCTTGATACAGCTTCTGTTGATTCCAGCATGTCTCCAAAGCAGGTGAAATATTAATTGCTTTTTTTTTGATTTTTTTAGAGTAAATTTATTTCAGAAACCAGGTGTTTACCTTGAATTGCGTTGTAGCATTTCATAGTAGTCAGTTTAATAAGAGCAGTTTCACAGTATTAAACCTGAATTTGATCACCAGTTTCAGTACTGGCAAATAAAATATCATTAGCATAGGCTAGCGTCTAAGGTCGCCTAAGAGCATGTAATATTTTTGTCTATAGAGAATCCGCTTGTAAAGTGTTTAATGGTTAAGAAACTAACCAAATTCCTTTAAGCTTACGAACAGCTTTGGACATATAGTTATCCTGTCCTTTATCACAGGCCACAAGATATTAGTTGAACTTTACTGATTGGAGGGAGATACGTGTTTGGTTTTGGTTTGGTTGTTTCAAAACCGTCTACGACATGGCAAACATAGTTAATGTTGATTATGATAAAGTTAAAAAATTGGAACTTCTCTGCAAAAGTAATATTTATTTAATGTTGTCGTTTTATCCTATAGTCGTAGGAATATTATGAAATTTTGGAATATAGACATAAAAGTATTGCATTTTTTTTGTCAAGCATTTTACTTTATATTGCAGTCGCGTGGATTGCTAGACTTATCGCGCAATGACGACTCTTTAGCTTCGACTTCTACCAACATAATCGCTGGTGACTGGGCTCAAGTTGAGACTATCAACTTAGTAAACGATGGAACTGGATTAGGATTTGGTAATTACCGGTCATTGTTTGTTCATCCGTTAATTGTAAACTTACGCATTCATTAATGTAAAAAATATACCTACAATTCTACATGTTGCTGAGCAAATTCATTGATGAAGTTATTACAATTAACTTATCTTAATTAATTCAATTTTTATAATACAAATAACAATATTACTATTATTATAATGTATTTCAGGTATTATTGGCGCTCGAACAACTGGTGTCATTGTAAAAACTATTTTGGCGGGTGGTGTCGCAGATCGTGACGGCAGACTCAAGTCAGGAGATCATATATTGCAAATAGGAGATGTAAGTGACGCTTTAAGTTTTCTATTATTATTTATATTATTAAATACATAAAAAACTATTAATAAAATAGAAAATTATATAGGTACATATGTAGGTACCATAATATAATTGTCTATTTTATTAATAACCAGCAATCCGGCCCGGCTTCGCCTAGGTAACGATGTATTGATGTGGCGACATTTAGATTTATGTTAAACCATTTATTTCATCAATTTTCGTTGTTTTTTTTAATGTCAAACTTTTTCGTTCTTGTTTTAAATATCAAAATTTTTCGTTCTTTTTTTTAAATATCAAATTTTTCGTTCTTTTTTTAAATATCAAAATTTTTTGTTCTTTTTTAATATCAATTTTTTCGTAAAGAATATAGCCTAGATCACTCCTGGCATTACTCTCTCTATGTTCTTGAAGTTTCATTACAATCGGTTCAGCCATCCCGAATATTAACCCAGATAGACAAAAAAATTTAAAATATTTATTCATGTTTTAATGGCGTGCAAATATATAAATACAATACAATACCCCCACAGACAATAATATATAAATACAATTGAAAGTTTCTGTCTGTAATATCAGAATAACAGACAGTTATTACAATACATACAGATATTTCAATTGTATTTATTTACTTATCTTTTAAATGAACACACAACACCTATTAAAAAAAGGATTAACAAAATTGGTTTACATTTGACGAAGATTTCACGAAATAAACATACAAAAAGAAAACACATTCGAAATGAGAACTTCCTTCTTTTTGTAGTCGATCAAAAATAACCAAATGCAGTGGTCTATTATCACTACTAATAATATTGTAAATGCGAAAGCGAAAACGCACGGTAGAGGCCTTAAGGCTTTTACATTGCTCAAATAGTGAAAAACGCCAAGGTTTACAAAAAGTTATAGCCGAAACCTTTTATTTATTTGCTACAAAAAAATTATATTTTATAGTTTAGACTTTAGATCGTTACAATTTATTTGTATTGTTTAAAATTTTTGAATATTTGACCATTATTACAAAAAAAAAATCAAATACAAAGGCTGTTTTAAACCTATTTTGTATTTTTTCTCAAGAACCGCTTAACAATTTAGGATTAAATTTATATTAAAATATTTGTTAAGTCATAATAAAAGAAATGTATTGTTTTTATTGTATTTTTGGTAAATATATTTCTTAAAATATAGTAGAAACATAATTTGGCCCCTTTCCGCCCCCCGAAGCTCCCCCGCTATGGCCCGTTACGGATATTCACCAGTGTCAGTTCGACTCTTGCGACGGGTGGACTGTGCGCGCGTTATTTTCTGAAAAAAATATTAAAAAGTTTGCAATATTTCAAATTTATAAAAACAGATTTGTTGTAAATAAAACGTAAATTAATAATAGTTGATAAAAATTTAGGAATTATGTTGATTTATGTAAATAAAAATGTTTTTAGTTTCAGTTTTGTATATAATCGTATCATAGAATAGACTAAGCCTGACAATGCCGAAATACAAAAGCAAGTCAAAAGTGAAGCGTGGCCAAGCTCTTCAAAAGTATTTGTAAATAAATTATTCTGGATTTATTTTCTTTTGCGTAAATACTTATACAGGGTATGGCAGCGTTTCTTTAGCCGCAAATAAGTTTGGTGCTTACCAAAACTACTTAAGTTATATGCTTTTATAAGCGTATAATGAAAAAAAGCTGGTCTGATGCTATAGTCCTGCACTCCAAAGGTAGGTACAGGATCTCAATGACGGAACCACGTAGAACCATCGTGTTTGTACTCAATTAAAAGGGCTCGCAGCTACCTAGCTGTCTGTGATGATTTCACTTACCTGATGCTGCACTCCGAAGTAGTCCGAAGGTGGGTACGGGATCTGTGACGGAACCACCGTGTTTGTACTCGTTTTAAAGGGCTTGCTATTACCTAGCTGTCTATGATGATTTTAATTACTAGATGCTGCACTCCGAAGTAGTCCGAAAGTGGGTACTAGATCTCCGTGACGGAACCACGTAGAACCATCGTGTTTGTACTAATTTCAAAGGGCTCGCAGTTACCTAGCTGTCTGTGATGATTTCACTTACCTGATGCTGTACTCCGAAGTAGTCCAAGGGTGGGTACGGGGTCTCAGTGACGGAACCACGTGGAACCACCATGTTTGTACTCATTTTAAAAAGGCTTACAGCTACCTAGCTGTATGTCGCTTACCTGATGCTGCATTCCAAAGTAGTCCGAAGGTGAGTACACGATCTCAGTGACGGAACCACGTAGAACCATAGTGTTTGTACTCATTTGAAAGGGCTCGCAGTTACCTAGATGTCTGTGATGATTTACTGAAAACTAAATCTTTCTCACTATTTCCATAGCCGAGAACTCCTTAAAACTTACCTGTTCATCCCCCTTCACAGAGTGTCAAGTAGCAAGGTCCGAGTTGAATATGAGAGTTTCTCAAAACTAAATATTCCTAACCATTTCCATTGCTGAGAACCACTTTGTACTTACCTGGTCATCCACATACATTCACGAAGTGTAAACCACGTAGCAACGTCCGTGCTGAATATGAAAGTTTCTGAAAACTAAATCTTGCTAACCATTTCCATTGCTGAGTACCACTAGGTTCTTACTTGGTCATCCACATACCTTCACAAAGCGTCACGTAGCAACGTCCGTGCTAAACATGGGAGTGAATATTGTTACAAGGTCTGAAGTGAATAATACGTCGATTGACTACTAAGTCTCTGAGAGATCGAATAAAATTATGCAAATAAGTTGTCATATTAACTATACATCGTTAATCTTTGTCTACTATTTATGTAGTGCCATTATAGTACATCTACTTTTGGTAGATGTCGCTAAATATAAACAAAGTCTAAATCGTCAAGGTTACTGACCATTGTAGGAGCCTTAACCGATGAGCATATATGCGTAAACACATTATTGTGAAAAAAGCGAGAGAAGTGTCAAGGAAGTCCGTTAAAAATTAAACTACTATTACGGGATTTTATCGGGCTTAATTAACTTAGTTTATATTACCGACTTTTCGCGAAGAGATCATGGATAAAAACTAGTTTCATTTAATGTGTAGTGTTCGCGTAAATATAAAGAACTCCTTAATCTCTGTCTTACCCCTTTGGGTGATAGGCGTAAGTGTTCACTTTAATGTTACATTATGTTTTCTCTTTGTGTAGTGCAAAAACTTCTACGACCTTTCCAGCGTAATAATATATCTACGTTAAAAACGCATCACTTGAAGGGCTCTCACAAAAAATCCGGCGATGAATACTAAAGTCGGGCTATCTGCTACGCGAGAAAATTTTTATGGAACAAGTGACCGTTTTAGTTGGATTCGTTCTAAAAAGGTTTTAGTAGGTATTCATCAAGTTTTTCTTGTATTGATTGTAGACGTTGTTACCGATTTTCTTTTTATTAAACATGAATGATAAAAGAGCACACAGTCCATCTGATGGTAAATGGCTACTGTGATCTATGGACACCAACATCTATCTGATTTAGGAATCATAATGCAGATATGTTAGCACACTCGCACTAGGCACCCTGACTACTAAGATAGAATATTTCGTTAGCAATAAAAATAATCTCTGGTTCTCTACACTCACCATTCGAAACACTTTCGACAAAAAAATATAATTTATTGTGCGAATTCGACCTTCAATGTTTAAGTTGTTCAGAAGATAAACTAAAGGAAGGAAAACCTAAGCTATCTACTTAAACTTAGACCAAAACTAAAGTACCTCATAAGTCGTATGTGTTGACTGTGAGAAATGCCAGGAAAATATTATGACTTCGGATAGTTGGTGGTTTAACCATTTCGTTAATCGAAATAGAGAACGAGTTATAAAAGACTGATTATGAAGAGAAAAGTAAATTCTTTTTTTTAAATATAAATACACCTGATGGTAAGTGGCTGTACAGCCCATGAATTGCCCCTCAGCCTATTATTCTCTATATTTTTTATACCAAAACACGGAAACACACGTGCCACTGCTTCATGGTAGAAAAAGGAAGGTTTCTGAAGTAGGGAAGAAATCCTAACACCGGTAAGGAGTACAACGATCGCCAATTTAGTTAAAATCGTTTGGGATGAATTAAAGCACGTATTTAGAACGGGGACGCACGAAAAATAAGACAATTAAAATCATAGTCGATCGATTTAAGACATCTCATGTCACTCATCGTCTCAACGCACGCAACACCTTTTTAAATCTTACGTTTATCCTCCTTTTTCAAAAAATTTATCAATAAGAGTCGCATATAATTTGAAAAATATTATATAGGAACACCACAGATGAAACTTTTAATACGTTGTTTTAATCGAGCGTCGGAGATTTATTACACAGATGCCGTCGTAGCTAAAGACGGTACACCGCGACGTCTAACCTCAGCAAAACTTCGAGTTATACTTCGAGTTTCAACCATAAACGATCTGTAAAATATCTCATTCTTTTAATCATTACAGCCTCAAAAATCAACTGACGACCATAGGCCTCCCTCACAGATAGCTGGTAGATATTTTCTATAGTTGTTTCACTTGGCAAACGCATTGGTAACCTCAGTTAATTGCTTTGTAATTTTGTTATTATTATTCAACTGTTGCATTTTTTTAAACGTTATCTCCACACTAGGATCTTCTCCTACATCGTAAGGGCAGTTCTCATACATATTTTTGTAACTTTTGTATCTTGTCTGTATTTATTCATGTCAATCTTATATATATTATTTATATTGTAATATTATGTATGCTTATCATATTTTGCCACTTTGCCTGGCGTATGTGGACTATGAGAAAGCCTTTGATTCCGTCGAAATTTCGGTGGTGCTACAG
>DWHP01001933.1:0-15164 GCA_018247895.1 Parnassius honrathi | reverse complement strand
GAGCTATTCTGGCTATGTTTGCAATGATGTCCGTATGTGTGTGTGTGTGTGTGTGTATGTTCGTTCGAGATATTGTCAAAAGAAATCTCGAAAAAATATGTTTTCAAAATAACTTGAAAATTTTTCGCCAAATCAAATTTTTTTGTGATAAATGTTTTTATTAAGCTCAAAAACCGCTTCAATTGCTGCAAACCGCGTCAAAATCAAAAAAACTCGAAGAGCTCAAAAATATCACTGCAGGTGAAAGTTGAAATTTTTGAAATTTGAAGCCTTTAAAATTAGTGGCAAGTTACAGGGATGGCCGGTAGGGTACACCGTACTTTTTTTTAAGTCGGTTTGTTACTTTTCAGGTTTAATTAATTATTATTCGTATGGTCCTCAGAATTCACAATATAATAAATGTTGTCATCCAATTAATGACTTCGTCACCTGTGGAATGCACTCCCTTTAGTCCACCGGAAATTTTATAAATCCGGAGGACTACAGACTTTTATTAATTAAGTTTCATTAATTATACATGGTTATTTTGCAAAAACCGGCCGAATTTGTAGAGAAGATTTATAATAAGCAATATAGACAAATGGTAAAGAAAAATTAACAATAAATAAAATCTCAAACATTTTGTAGTTCTTTCATCTCTTAAATTCAAAATGCGTGGTAATGCATTATTTTAACTGATACACAAATTCGTTAAGGTCGATCGGTAGGCAAAAACATCGTTGACCATAATTTACATTCAATTTGGGATAATTTCAAATAAAAATAGAAGCCTTATTTACTCGTATTTTCAAAAACTGCAATGACGGTATACCATATGTATATTTGAACCTAAATTTAAAATTTGACTACTCTGTGAATAATAACCCTGTACAAACCGTTTGAGTCGACTGAGTGATGTCACTATGTAAACTAGAACGCTAACTTTGAATTAGTTACATTAAAATTTTATTACCTATTTATTTTTTCAATTTAACTGATATAAAAAATCATTAATAACGCGATATCGCGTAGCACAGTACACAGGACACATACAGAAACTACAGTCGAATTGCGAACGTACTCATTTTTAAGGTAGGCTAAAAACCGAAAGATAAGAACTAAATAATGTCCTAAAAATTATACAAGACAATGCCAATTATAAAGTATCAGGAAAAAAACAAAGACATTTTGCCTTGTACAATGTGCATGTCTCAAGAAGGTCTCTAGATGCTAGTTATTGTTGGGAATAAATGTAAGAATGGAGAAAAACATGGTAAATTGACTTTTTAAATATCTTGGTTGATATTTTATATAGAATAAGAGTGATAAACGAGCAAATAATCCACTTGATGGTAAGTACATGGTTTGGCCCATAGACATCTACACCTATCCTCAATAAATAATTAAAATATAGATGCGTTGTCACTCCATAGGACTAAGAGGAGGGAAAAGGTCTCCAATTCTCAGCACATACCATACGAAACACAGCAGCATTAAGTTAATACGCTAGTAGGTACTCTATGAAAGCGTGTTCCTTTCCCAGTCAAGCCGACCCATTCGTGCTACAACCATATTACACCTATAATATAGTTGTAGCGTGGCTCTACCATATAAAATAAAACCGCCACATAAAACTACAATTAGTAACTTATTGTTACTCATCGAAGTCAGTTTGCTCACGTACTGTGAAATTTCGGAACGAGTGCTTGAACAACACATAAACTTAATAATTGTGAAAAGATATTCTATTTGATTTAAGTGATAAAAAATTCATTTCAAAATAAGAACGACCGAATACGAGTATTCAATGAATAACAACAGAAAATAGAAATACGTTGCTATGAAAGACAACACTTCTGTAACATATTTTAAAAATAAGTAGCCCAAAGCCTAACAAACCGTTCCTGCAATGAAACAATGGACCAGTATTATATTATAAAGTGCTTTAACCTTCGTTCATCCTAAAATAATTTGGTGAGCATTTCGTGCAGGAAACGATTACGAGGTATAACAACGCTTGTTTGTTTTACAATTCCTTTAAGAGCTTCGTAAGGCACAAAATCTTTTTTTAATTTATATGTATTATGCAATTCATTATTATCTACTAGCGATCTGACCCGGCTTCGTAAGAATGATTTTTGTTTCTCGACAACAGTGCCTACCGCATCCAAACAAAACCCATCTAGGTCCCTATTTATTTAAACACATGCAAAAAAACTCATAAAAATCGGTAGAACCGTTTTTGTGTTTTAGCAAGACAACTCACAACGATTGATTTTACATGTAGAAATCCTATACCTTTAAACGGGCAATTCTTGTATATATATATATATGTATATAATCGGAATCTTGGAAACGGCTCCAACGATTTTCATAAAATTTAGGGTCCATGGAGTTTTGGGGGCAATAAATCGATATAGCTAGGATTCATATTTAGAAAATGTCTTTTTGTCCGTATTTTCAGGCAATAAAAAACTGCTACAATATAAGAAGGTAAATTTTGCCACTTTGTTAATAATAGTAATAGCTCAAGTGGATATCGGGCTGCTGCAAAATTGTAGTGCCCTGGTTCGCCTCCGGTCTTCGGCCCGTCATTTTTCCCTTTTTTTTTCAAGTTCCCTTCTTTTTTTAGAAAATCAATTATTTTGGGCCTATTTTTAGTATTTTTTTTAAATGCGAAAATTTTAATTAAACTAATTGCACTCATGATTTTTTATTCAAGTAACCAGTTCAGTTTTTTCTGTTATGTCAATAAAATCAAAAAATATTATTCATGCTTCATCAGTATGTAATTTGTATCTAAATATAATTTCCAAAATACACGATTTACAAAAAAATACCGAGGAAAGCTCGGTCACCCAGGTACTTTTTTATAGGATCAGCGTGACCAACGAGCACACAGTCCACCTGAGGTAAATGGTTGGCGTGGGCCATAGACCTCCACATATATCCCTGATTACGGATTATTATGCAGGTACTTTTTCACTTCTGAGAACGAGATGGAATGCCTTGCTTCCAGTAAAAAGGGTTTCCGGTTCTCTACACTCACCATAGGAAACAGCATTGTGCTGCTATTTTACGCTGGTATTCCGTGAGAGCGTGGTTCTTCTCCGGTCGAGTCGACCCATTCGTACTACAACTATACTACTAATATAGTTGCAGTATGGCTGTACCACGTAAAAAATAAATCTCATGTTAGTAAATTATTGCTCGTGCGTAGCTGTGTGGACGTGTTAGCTAATATAAGAAGAGCAGTATGCTACAATTAATTCACACAAATTATTTATAACACTCATAACACAAGACCGATTACTAAGCAACATGTAGAAGTTCCTAAAGTAAATAATTATTCTAAAAACGAACTACACTCTAGTAGTCCACTCACTAGATAATTTTATTTAGTTCCTAAAATTTTAATTAGCCCGCCTTTAAGTTAAAATGAAGATAATGTGTCACTGTGCTTAAAATTTAATTATATTATAATATTTCAATTACATATAAGAAACGGCTAAAATTTTTTTGGAATATTCTTAAAGTAATTAAAAAAGATATTTAGACTGCTTCGTTTGTAAATTTTTAATAATAATAATTAATAAAAAGGAACAATAATAATAGGACTGTCATGTAAATTATGACTTTGGTGAATACAATCTGTAAAATATTGCACGATTTTTGTTGACATTGTGAACAAAAATAACACCCGGGCACGTATATGATACGATAGCAGGTTGTACCGTGTGCAGATGACGTTATCACTTTAGGGAAAACTTGATATATTCTCATTTACTTCGCTATCAATATTTTAAATCTATCTATCTATATAAAACACGAAAAGTTTCTACCTATGTTCGTATAGACTTTGAAACAATCCAACCGGTTTTGATGAAATTTTTTAGTGTGTTTGACCCAGTCCATTATAATGTTTAAAAAATTGCGTTTTATAATAGCATGGATATTTTTGGTTCGCTACCGGTCATCAGGATCAACCGGTTTCTTAATTTTAGGCCAAGCCAAGTTTTGTGTTCTCTTAATTTTTCTTTATTATTTCCAGCAACAAATTATGAGCTATTAATTGATTTAATTGACTGACTTGAAATATAATTAAAACCAGCGATCCGCCCTGGATTTATACGGATGATTTTTGGATCTCGACAACATATGCATGTATTATACATATAAACCTTCCTGTTGAATCATTCTGTCTATTAATGAAAACCACATAAAATCCGTTGCGTAATTTTTAGACGTTGTCCGTAATTGGCCACGATTGTACAAGAAAACGATGCAATTTCGTCGCACAACGACAACGAGATTAAACACACACATTTCTTTAAAGTGTCCTAATTGAAGCTTGCATGTGATCGTCCGAGCACAGGAGATGCTTAATAACGATCGTACGATGGGTTTGATCGTGAGATTGTGCAACCAAAGTTACAAATCTCGTTTGAGTGTCCTAATCGGTCACGCGACATCACGCGTGCACAGCAACACACCCGTGAGTTGAGTTAGAGACAAGTAGAGACCTCAGAGACCTAAGCGACCTAAGAGAGTATAAAAAAAACTGTGCATCTCATTAAACAGCCACTGTTGAAACGTCGCCGTTGCGGTGATGGCACGGCAGCATCGCGTCATCGCGCGAGCTATTAGGACACCTGTTGCACCATCGTACGATCTTTCTCATACTACGATGAAATATCATCGTTTGATCGTACGATCGACAGCCAATTAGGACGACGTCTAAAATATCTAAGCCAGAAGAAGGCGCGAAGCGACTTAGGTCTATATTTTGTAGAGATTCGTAATTCTACTAAAAGCTTACGTGAAGAGAGCAATAACTTGTTTTGTGTAGTACCAATTAAGTTATAAAATCATTCTGATTTTTCATTGCCGGCTGGATAGTAATATCGTATCACGTCGGTGTCTGTCTGCCTGTTGTAGAGGGGTATTCTCAGAGAGTGTCACATATAATTTAAGCTTATTAAGCGTAGATATACAGACGTGTTAGTTAAACTTTAAAATTTTAAATACACGAGGTAAGTTTAAAGAGAAAAAAGAGGAGTTTAAAAAACGGAGTTCATCGTACATTACCTAAAAGCTCAGCGAAATACCGTTTTAAAAATGTTAACAAAAAAAATATTAAAATTAAATGATACATAATTGTACATCTACTACGTATATTTTCATGTATCATTAAAAAAATGTTTACATAATGCTATGAACAATCTTACCTATTAAGGATGGTAGTGGAGGGGAGGACTGCGGGACTAAATGTGAATCATTAACCAAGTGGCCACCACGATCAATGGGCATATACAATTAAATAATTTATTTTTGAATGACACCATTTATTTTCATTAAATAAATAGTTTTTTGATTGTCGGATACGATAGGGAATATTACGAGTGTTATATAATTGGACTCCATTACACGATAGAGATCTATTTTAAAGGCCAACAAGTATTTTAAAACGCTGTATTAACGACAATTTTCTACTGCCATTATTACTCTCTAGGGCATTTATGACCTTTAACTTTTTGGTAATGTATACTAAAAATAAATCAACTATCAGGAAAGTCATGACATAAAATTATTCAAGTTAATGAGAATGTTTGTTATTATCATTACTTCACATGTGCATTGCTGAAAACAGGCCTCGTCTAAGGGATGCCATGAAACACGGTACTGATTAACGTGCGTCCGTCGACTGCTACTAGTTAGGAGTCGCTCCTCTTACTCTTGGCGGTACGAGACTTGGCCTCGCACTCTTGGCAGTACGAGACTAGCACTCCACTTTATTCCTCATCGGTTTTCGGTTCTTCGAGCTATATGCCTATGCCTTATTCGTTGGGCTATATCGTTTGCACTGTTTCTACTGCATATATATCCTCATTTCAGAGAAAATTTCGAGCATAACCCTCTCCATCGCTCGCTGAGGGCCTTGAGCTTTCTCATATGATGAAGGACCACTTTTTTATATAATAGGGTATCGAACAAGCGCACAGTTCACCTAATGGCGAGCTGGATGCTGTGGCACATAGACATCTACAAATGCGCGCAATGCGTTGTCACACGTGAGGACTAAGGGGTAATGCCTCGTTTCCAGTAAAAAGGCTCTCCGGTTCTCTATATACTCACCAAATGAAATACTACAGCATCGAGCTGCTATTTTACGTTGGTATTCTGCCGCATATGTTACCACGTTAGTTATCATATCGCTTCATTTATTGTACATAGGTAATTAAGTACTTTGGAGATGTGACCAAAGCAACTGTTAGTTTTACGAAAAAATCTTAAAACTGAAAGTTCTTTACTTGAAAATTTGATACAAAATAGTAACCGAATACGCGCTTGTTTACTATATATACACTTTTTGAAACACTTTTTGTGCTACAACAACGCGAGTTAGAGTACAACTATAATTTGTATATTTAATATAAAAACTTCAAGATTGAGGAGCCAGATAAAACGTGTTTGATCATAAAACTGATTTAGTTTTACTATTTTAAATACAAATTGGATTACTTGTACTATGAAATGGTATTGAAAATAGCTTTTAATAAAAAATAAAAACTGACTTTAAGTTAAAAATAACGAAATAATTTCACATTCTGAAGTCGGGGGTTACGAGTTACGACGCGAGTAACAATAGTCGTGGGTTCGAATCCGCCATTTGACTATTGTCGTGAACCACTCCTAATTAAGCTTACCAGAATTGGTTACGGGTAATATTTACAATTTCAATAGCATACTATTTTTATATTAAAAAATGTATAGAATTTTAATTAAAAAATATTTTTTTACTATTTTGAGTGGGTCTAAATAGTAATTGAAAACTTCATAAAGATAGGGGATTTTTCCGACTTTAATTTATAGGGTTAGAATTATTTCCAAACTCTTGGTATAACCGAATTAAAAAGATTCACGTTGTCTTTGTCAGTTTACAATTGATGGAGATACGCTTAGCATTCGTAGAAAAAACGTGGAATCGAATATACAAACTCTACTTTTTTTGAAGCCAAGAAACACAAATTATACATACTTAATTTAAAAAGAAGATTTAATTTTTGATTAAACCGACTTCAATAAAAATTTTGAAAGGAATGAGGGTATACCGTGGTATACCGAACACATAGATAGCGGTAGATGCGATTGATTTGTTGGCATTTGTTGAAGAGTTCCATTGTCTGTCTCCGAGATTCATCATCAGACCTTTACGAAATTTAAATGGGATAATTTGGGAATAAAATCTATTTTGAATAAAAAATAATTTTGCAAATCCTTCTATATATGTCGGAGTTATAACATACGTAAAAACATATACATTCGAATTGGTAACCTCCTCCCTTTTTGAAGTCAGATAAAATAGTCATTGGCTCTTTTTCCAGTTCTAAGTGACTCCTCAGATCAAACATATGAATAGAGGAGCCACCTATAAAGGTGTGCCAATCAGACCAACCTTGTAAGATGGGCACTCTCTTTCAGATTCGTATGTGTTGGAGTGCGGGGTGAGACAGGGGGGATTCACGTCTCCCGGGCTCTTCAACGTATATGTAAACGATTTCATCGTGAGGCTGAGTAGCATGCGTGTTGGATGTCAGATTGATAGCATCAGTATAAACAGCATAAGCTACGCAGACGACATGGTGCTGCTTAGCCCATGTTGGGTGGTCTGAGGGATATGCTGTATGTCTGTGAGACGTATGCTGCTGTGCAGGGGCTTTCAGGAACAGTTCCAATAGCATCCTGAAGATATTAGCAAACCGATTTACTTCACCAATTTGGAAATGCTTTGTGCGAAGAGTGACGATCACGGGAACATACTCTTTTCCCTAATGGTCACTCATAGTAACAAATATGGCTGTAGGTAATTAATTTATTATTATTATTGTAACAAGCATATTTTTTAATCCCAATTAATAAAATACTAACATAGTTCGTAAGCCATTTTTTACTAAGACAGTATGGATGTACAGGTTGTGTGAAATAAATGATTTATTATCATTATATTATTATTATAACGCCGTGTAATTATTGAGTAATTTTACTACAAATTTCACGATTGGGTCTTTATTCAGCCGGTTTGCTATTATAGCTAGCTAGCAGTAGTATCCGCGTTTAAGTATAAAAATGGCTCCGCAGTTCATACTGACACGCACGTCATACACTGCTATATATTAGTTAGAGAGCTCTATAGTGCAGTGGTTAAGCGTTTGGTTGTAGCGCTGCTGCGTTTGGGTGCAGAGCCGCGGGTTTGAATCTCGCACGGAAAAATTATTTTATATGACCTACCAATAATTATTACTAGATGTGTGTCCTTGTGCAAATTATGAATAAATCTAGCCAGATAATATAGGTATTCTATATAATATACTATAATAAATACCAAAATAACGTACTTTTTTTTTGAATAAGGGTGATAAACGAGCACACAGTCTACCTGATGGTAAGTGGATGCTGTGGCTCACAGACATCTACATTTATCCTCGGTTAAGAATCAAAACGCAGATGCGTTGTCACCCCTGAGGACTAAGATGGAATGCATCGTTTTCAGTAAAAAAGGGTCTCCGGATCTCTATACTCATCATACAAAACACAGCAGTATAAAGTTGCTCTTTTACGCAGGTATTCTGTGAGAGCGTGGTACTTCCCTGATCGAGCTGACCCATTTGTGCTACTACCATAATATAGCTGCAGCGTGGCTCTACCAAGTATAATTAAGTACCAATTAAGTAGCTGTAATTTATGGTAACCAAGTGTCAGTGTAATTGTTTACTTATAACAGTAGTCAGTTATAATAGCGACAAGTATAAATATATACTCTATATACATTACAATTTCTTGTACTATTATTTATTCTGTGGCATAACTAATATATACTAGTTAAATAAGTAGCGTATGCAAATAAGTGGTAATTAGAGGCGCTTGTACGGCAAATACAATTTACGGTAGAATTATTATTATTACTAAGAACTGATACAACTAGATAAATTTAGATGTTGAACAATTGAAGATAAGCGGCTAATGACCGGGTCATTAGCCGCTTATCTAAGAGATAAGAGAGAGCAATTTTAAAGGAGAGTAAATCCTTAAATGTTGTAGTAAGATTAACTTAAATTGTAGATAGACAGATGTTAGTACTCCTATTAGTTTGTGGACAGATGTTATAAAGGAGCGTTGGCGCACTGCTTCTGATTTAAATTCCGTTCGAACCCCACTCATAAATCTGGAAAACTCGCAACGAAATCGGAAGTCAATTGTGCACTGCGTCAGATCCGAGTCCAAGAAAATTATAATTTTTATACGTACGATGACGCAGAAGTAATAAAGAGTTCTGAATAATACAACCACACACCACCAACGCAACCACTAGCACCAGCCGCGTGATAGCGCTGATTCGATTCGGACAAATTACTGTGGTATGATCTGCACTAGAGATATTCGCGACTTCATTAAACGGGATTCAGAAGAAGTGCGTAAACAAAGTCGCGGCTCCCTGGGTTGTGGCTGCGGGTTCTTTTGAGATGCATTTTTCACTGCCTGGGAGTTCATCTGGGTAAGTGTCACCTTCATATCCTGCTGCCAAAAAGCACCGCCTACATTGCTACGTTCCGACCTTAAGTGCATCGAGTCAGTATAATTACAGGTTGCTTCGATTTTCTTAATCGTCGGAGACAACACATTTGTAACCTTTTTGTTGGAATTCATTCACAGGTGTCCATGGGCTGCAATAGCCTCTTATCATCAGGTCTCACACGGTCTAGAGTTTGTTAAACACTTCAGTCTCATACAAATATAATGACTGCTGCACATAGCATACATGTATTCTATGCTGCAGCACCAATGGGTCAGCTTGACTGAAGGACGAAGGACTTTGCCGCCAAAGAATATATCAGTGTCAGTATCTTATAATACAGTGGTATTATAAGATACTGACACTGATATATAAAGAATAAAAACCAGAGAGCATTATTTTATAGGAAGAGTAAAAAACGAGCACACAGTCCACCTGATGGTAACTGGTTGTTGTGGTCTATAGACATCTACATCTATCCTCGAGTAGGAATCAAAATGCATATGCGTTGTCACCCGTGAGGACTAAGAGGAAATGCCTAGGTTCCAGTTTAATGCGTCTCCGCTTCTCTACACTCACCATACAAAACACAGCAGCGTTGAGTTGCTGGGATTAGTTTGAGTGGTATTCTGTGAGAGCGTGTTCGAGTCGACCCATTCGTGCCACAGCTATACTACTATGTAGCTGCAGCATGGCTCTACCAAGTAAAAACTATTAATATATAAAAGTTATTCGTAACGAGACATTTAATTTTAGTCATTATTTGAAGTGGGTTCCACGTATTCAAGTGCTACAGTAACAGATGTCATTATTACAAATAAATATAAAATCGATTTTGAATTCGAAAAATGTACCAATAACGAGGTGGAAAATTTCTCGATACTTACTTGTAAACATACGGTCCAATTTCGGCAAGATTTGGCTTCTCTCCATTGATAACTTCATCAGGATTCGTGACGTTAAATATGTACACTTTAAAAGTAAGAGGCATTGGAAGTTTTTGCCATTTTTCAAACATTACCGACGAGTTGTCGATTTGGACATTCTGAAAAGAATAACGCAATAAATATTGGCATATTTGATTTATTCTTTTATTAGTTGGTTACAGAAATCACTTTTGTACTTCTTTTTGTTTTACAATATTTTAACAAAATCGTTTAATTATTAAATAATAATAAAAACTTTATTAGCATAATTATATTCTTTTCATTTACAATAAGTTTAAAATGAGCTATGTAGAAATGTTACAAATAAGTAGCTTACTTCGGTTTATTACTGCGGGCTGTACTAGGCCGAGCCTGTATCACAGGCGGCAGTTCCTTCCTCTATGACACAAATAATATAGTATCCCTAATTTAGCTTATATTCACCAAAGACATAACACAATAATAATAATGACAACAAAAATTAGTTTTATATTAAAGTTAACATTGATATGCATTTCATTTTATTTATAACTACCGCCATAAAAGCGTTATGTGACACAGGGGTAACGCAATTGTGTTTAATAGGCACAAGTCCGACATATCCCAAAAGGGTCCACGGTGACGTTACCTTGTGAAATAAAAAGGATGCATCGTCACAAGGTAGTCGTGGAGTCAACAACTGTTCTTCAAATTTTTCAATAAAAATGAAGTTTTCTGTGATGCATATACATCTACATCTATCCTCGACTAAGAATAAAATCGTAGCGCTTTTGTCATCTTTGAGGATTATGAGAATGCCACAATCTGTAATTATACTTGCTCTCTTTATAATTCAAACTGGAGCACAGAAGTGCACTCTTTGCTGCTTGATGGCAGAAATAGGCAAGATGGTGGTACCCATCTAGAACAGAAATGGAGCTTATATATCTTGGACGTATTTTTGTTTCACCGGCTTCGAATCATGAGCTGCTATATTTTTCAGGGCACAACTATGACATTAACATGATATATTATAATCTGCCAACTGACTAATATAATGAATCTCTTGATGAACTTACTTGTCCTTCTTTTTAATTAGCTTGTATACTTCCAATGCTGAACACGAGTCTTTCACGTTGTATGGAGGGGTTGCCTTAATCGTCACGCTTGACAATCGCAGCATCAGACGTCTGGCACCCCTGACTCAGTTCCTCATCACTGGTCTGTATACACGTAGATTTTCAATTTGTTTTGTCTTGATTAATTGAGTAACAAATATATATATAATAATTGTAAGCTGTTATTTAAAAAAAAAGTCCCGCTGGGTTCTTGCTGGTTCTTCCCAGGACAGGGGTTTTTTCCGAACCAGTGGTAATTAAACAAAAGAGTGACGTTCAATAAATATTATTTATAATCTATATTTAAATAAAAAAGTTTCTGGTTTCTGTTTCTATACATATAAACGGGATGTTTATATGTATAGAAACAGAAACCGCCGTGTGTCGGACGTCATAAGATCTTTGTACATCTTCAAAACTGTCACTACACCCACGAGATGAACTGGGGAAACCACGGCATTTGAATCTCCACAGCCGCAGTATTTTGACTTAGCAAGGCGGATTCCAGTGTAACTGGTTTATCTTATATTAGCTAGTAAACATTTTAATAAAAAAAGTCAAAACACATCAAGTACTCTTGTGTTATAAATTTATTATTACTCATTAAAGATAATCGCCCTATTACAAAAAGTGGTTTATAATTAGTCCTAGGTTCGAACCAGAATGTTTTTCACAAAATATTTTCCGAGTAAATACACAAACTAAAATGATAAGTACGGAGTTTGACAGCAAATTTGAAATTTCGCCGTGGTTAAGGGACTTCTTTAATTTTTAAGCCATAGTTTAATCCCGAGACTATCAATAAACCACTTTTTGTAAAAAGACGAAATAAGTCCGCTGTCAATCAATACAAAATGCTCAGTCAACTGACAGTAGAGTGATTAGTCGATATTATATTAAAATACCTTGGGCTATATGACTTAAAGTCTAATATATCTGCCATTAGGCATGACATGGTATCTAGGTGGTTTATGCGTGTGTTCACCACCAGCTACTAGGAGAACCCCACCAAGTGTAACCATGATATAAGCCGAACATTCCGACGTGTTGGTGCAACGATATCGGTAACCACTGCGGGATTTGAATCCGAAGCAGTAAGTGTAACCCTTGTACATGTAATACTCCCTCCCGTTAGCCATTGTGATCGTTTTCAATTCGTCTGCCAAGAAATTAACAAACATTATTAAATTATCACATCCATGGACCTGTGAAAAACGCTACATTGATAAACGAGCTTGCAGGAGATCAGATGGTACAATGATGTACGGCACAAGTAAGACTAAAGATCAACAATATACGAACATATTATTTATATATTATTCCTTACCGATAACAAAGATATTAATCAAAGTCCTCAAGGGTGACGCATACGCATTTTAATTTAATTTTTATAGAATAAGGGTCACCAACCAGCGCACAATCTATTTAATAGTAACTAGATGCTGCGGTTTATGAAAATCAAAATCAATCCTCGATTAAGAATCAAAATGCAGATGCGTTGTCCTCCCTGAGGACTAAGATGGAACGCCTGCCTCGTTAAGAGTAAAATGGGTCCCTGGATCTCAATACTTACCAAAAAAAAAACAGCTAGCAGCTACCAACCCAACCAACCCATGTATTAAGCATGTCAACATTTTTATAGAATTAAAAAAGACACAAGATACCCGATTAGTTCCATGAGGTGGACTTGTGCTCGTTCGTCACCCTAATTACCATTATCATCAGGTAAATGGATGCTGTCACCCATAGACTCGACTCGATTTAGAATGAAAATTCAAATACGTTGTCCCTCCTGATGACTAAGACAGAATGCCTAATTAAAACTCACTATACGAAACACAGCAGTGTTAAATTGCTTTTTGACGCTGATATGTGGCTGATATATAAAATTGATTTCTAATTTAGGATAAATCTAGGCCTCTATCTATACCTAGGAAGTGACCGCATCGATTCTTTTTCTTAAAAATAAAAAATAAAAACCCAGAAATACCAGGTTGTTTAAAATTCCACTAAATATTACTATTTCATGAAATTTTAACTATAAACAACCTGGTAACAACCCCATAGAGAAGTTAAATTTTGACATATCTGCCGTTAAAGTTGACGTGATATTTTAAGTGGCTCATGGGTGTGGCACCCAGAGATTGTTTAAAGCATGCCGCCAGCAGTTGTCAGCGCGAAGTATGCCTTACATTTCCTCGTACTGGTGCGTGCCCATCGGAAACCGCCGGGAACTTCAGACTGTACATACATTTTCTTCTACATGGATCGATTTGAATTCCCTCTCCAAAGCATAAAGAAAACTTTTAGAACCCCAGAACACTCGAATTAAAATTATTGCAATATTAATAATATAAAATTTTAGGTATAATGAAAAACAAGTATAATTATATAGGTAATATATTTATTTTTGACACTTGAAACAGCCTCCGCAGAAACCGTTAAATTTTGATGTATTTTCCACTAGACAAGCGGAGATACTGTGGTGATTGATGGGTATGTTCTCCGTTGACCGTGTGGAGAACGCCGTCTGCAGATACAATAATGGTAGCTCTACATTCAAAGTTTTTCGTGCAACGCCATCGATAACCAAAGCGGGATTTGGATGCGAAATTGTACGTATATCCTTTGTACATATAATAATTTCTGCCGTTAACAAGGTTGATCATTTTCAGTTCATCTGCCAAAAGATAAATAAACATAAGTAAATACAAAAAAACAAAATTGAAATGTCTTTTTGTAACGTCGAAATAACAGCTTTTTACTCAATACGTATGAAAGTAGCATAGTAGAGAAAGTAGAGTATATATACGGTAGATACTAGTAACTAAAAATTTGTCTGTGTGTTTGTTCCGGCTAATCTCCGAAATGATTGGATCAATTTTGACTTCTTCACTGGGACGTTATAAGGAGTAACTTCGGTCACTTTTTTTTTGGAAAAGAATTATTTATTTATTTAAAACTTCATATACACAAGTGGTATATAGGCGGACTTAATGCCTAAGGCATTCTCACCCAGGCAAACACATAAAACCTAATAGTAATAAATTCCATGCGGTCAAAGTCGCGGGGAAAGGCTAGTTCTCATACGACAGTAACGAAACATTGTAATAAGGAACAATAGGAGTAAATTTTTAATGCTTCTGTGATTATTATTATTACATTATTTATTTATTTTATAACACAACCTTTTTACATGAATTTATTGATTCCCTGGCCCCTGAACTAGTATAACTGTGTTTCAGGAACCAATTCCTCCCATTTAAGTTAGCCTGGTCAAAAGATCAATTTCAATACAGGGTGTTAGTGTAAGCACCGTTATCCTTGAAACCCGTGGTTTGATTTCACTTATAAAACGTAAATTCAATGAAAAATAACAACATTTTTTTTAGTATAATCTCAATTTTTCCTTAAAAATTTGTCCTAAGCCAGGATGAAAGTATGAAGGAAAAGTTTCATCACAGGTTATGTGTTCCTATTGTGTTTTTATTGGAATGTTGTGTCGGTAGCTAGAGCGGGCGGTGATCTTTACAGTGATTACATCACTCGGGCGCATAGGGTATCCATGAATTTACGGACGGTGTCGGACAG
>DWHP01001932.1:0-15167 GCA_018247895.1 Parnassius honrathi | reverse complement strand
CTCTACACTCACCATACGAAACACAGCAGCATTATGCTACTATTTTACGCTGGTATTCTGTGAGAGCGTGGTCCTCCTCCAGTAGAACCGACCCATTTATACTACAAGTATACTACTAATATAACTGCATAATTGTACATATTTTATTTTCCCGTACAGTCTAATTAAAAAGAACAAGGTACACAGTGTGAGCGGATATTTGTAATTTTTTACATCGCTTTTCCTTCTAAATGAGTGGCAAAAAGCCCGTATTTTTCTTTCTGTGTGTACAGTATCAAAGGTTTTTGATTCAACTTTGGTACAGGATAATGTTTGTAAAAATTTACCTTTTTAACTGTGGTCTGGATGGTAGACCTCTTTTGCGGCCTGTTGTGGGGAGTCCGTTTGGGTAGGTTCTACCCTTTTAACTATTTCTGCTGCCAAAAAGCAGTCCTAAGCTTGGATAAATAATATCGATAAATATATGAAATAATAATATGTGCAAATAGCGATATTTTCTTACGAAAATATTAATATATATATATAGTCAATATTTTTAATCTCGAGATATTAATATTTGATATTTATTTTAAAGTATCAATTTCGACGAAATATTAAGCAACTAAAGCAGCTACAAAAAACCATTAATGTATTGATGTCGTTTTTTATCGTTTTTAATGGACCATATCCCGCTACCTCATGCAATATACATGACGATGTATGAATATATCGATACTTATCACGCGATATATATCAATACCGTTTAAAAATATCGATATGATATGTATCAATATTTTTTTCCTTGCGCATCCGTAAGCAGTTCTGTATTCCGGTCTGAAGAGGAATCTTAATCATCAAAGGTGACAGGGCATCTGTGCCTTCTTTGTTCGAAGTTGGCTACGGGTGTCCTTGGACTGCAAAAGCCATTTACCATCGTCTGGGCTGTATGTTCTTTTGCCTCTTCAGTTTGATTAAAAAAAGCTTTTAAAACTTTACAATGGTATAACAAAGAAATAAAACCAACGTTGCCTCTGCTATAAATACCGAATGCACCCCGACCCCGACTCTAAGAAAAAAGCGGACTTGTTCGGGACCCACTTTGCTTGCAACTTGCGTCTAGACAGCTTAGACCAAAAAAAAGTAGACAGTGAAAACCATAGAATACTATAATACACAATAGAATTCCTAGCAACCTTATTTTAAACGAGATTTGTTAATAAAATAAGTGGTAAAATTAAAAATTTTGTACAATCGACTTCAATACAATTAAAATCAGAACATCATCAATGTATTACAAATCAATTTAATAAGCATTATTAAAGATAACTCAAAAACTACCGGTCAGATCTTGATTAAATTTAAATTATATGGTACCGCACGAGTAGCACCAGCTTTCGGATAAAAAGAGAATTATCAAAAGCCGTTTATCTAGAGAAAAGTTATGAGGTAACACACATTAAAAAACGTAATCGATCGGACACTCCGTCACAAAGTTATAAGGTGTTATTTCAACGTAGTTTTACAGATTCGTTTTATATTATTATTTTGTATCGCACGCACACGTTCATACATTACTTACACACTCGGGTCTACTAAAAACCAGCCCTGCGTTTGCAGGGACAGCATATGCGGAGTGAGATCTGTTTGCCTAAAATTCGATACGCACGTTCGGTATTTTTACTCTGAAACGAGTAAAAATCAGCGTGTGGACCGCAAAATTCACAACTCGAAGGCTCGCATCAAACCGGAAAATAAATGTAATTTCCTTCGCACCTACTCGAAGCGAGATATCGAGCTCGACTCTGGCGTACGTGTCTGAACTAGTCGAGCGTGTTTATTCAAAAAGGCTTTATTTCAAAGGGGTTATCGAGAAATTTATAAACTTGTATACACATTGTGATGGTATATGGAACGTCAAATCAAAAGATTACTCTGAATCGCTTATACTTGCTAAATGCCGCCTCTGTCTTATTTGTTTTACAGACATTTTTCGGCTCGAACGGATCGGTGAACACTGAACGTCGCGCGTCGCTCGATAGATAAATGCTGAATGTGTGGACGAAAGCCCCCCCCCCCCCGACAAGCTTTCGGCTGACCTGAACTGCCTCCTGGCGGCTCAGGACGAGCCTACTTAACACATCTCGTAATCTGCCTTAGTTAGGAACACTTCTAAGCGGCTACTCGCCGCTTGCGCCCTCCTTTCACCTAAGGAAGGTCGCATCCGTTTACGGCCTAAAGATCTCTCGTTAGATCGTTAAGCCAATCCCAAAAGGTGGTGTTTAGTGGGTAAAAGTCTCCAGATAACGACGCAGCCGGCTGCGTGGTAGGCTCCCTCCCGTTACCGGAAGGTTGCCCTTATTTGCTTCGGGCGCAAAAAAAAAAACGAAAGCCCGTGCCATGTATTTTTACTCGATGTGATTGCTCGATCGAGCAAGCTCGTATGGAGCATTACCCGCCACAACACACGTGACGAACATATTTTAACTTTAATTTATAACTATACTATATTTATTGTTTTTAATTTTGTTATGCTTTTATCAATTGATTGTGTTGCAATAAATGTTTCTTTCCTCTTTCTTATTTCTTCTCGTTTACATAGTCGTAAGACAATCATGGTACAAAGTGAGGTGATGTATTCACTTTCACCACATGGCTAAAAAAAACTATAAATCACAGTGACTAAATAAATAATGAGTGATTTCAATTTACTGCCCGAGTTAATTCATCTAGGACACGATGGTTTTATTACAAGTAACAGAGCTCAATTAATATTCTCTACCCCTATGGAGCAATGACCTATAAACACGTCAGTATTGCGATTAAATACGAAATATTTTTAGCTGACTTAAAATAAGAGGAGGTTGACAGTTCGACTGTATGTTTGTTTGTTTTTTGTATATATGTTACACGATATCTTCGTAAATTGTGAACGGTTTTGAAAGAAAGAAATAAAGAAACATCTTTATCTGAAGCTACATAATAAATACATCGGTCATCGGTTTATCGACCATATTGGCGACATATTGAAAATGTGTCAAATTAAGAGTAACCTTAACCGATGATCATGTATGCATGGATATATGGATGTGGAGGAGGCGAGAAAGGTGTGTCAGAGTCGTGCTAAATGGAAGTCCGTAGCCTCTGCCTACCCCTCTGGGTAAAAAAATCCACTGCTAATAATAGGCCTTCCCCATAGATTGCCTCATAGGCGGGATATTTGCCATAGTTGCCACACTTGGCAAGCGGGTTGGCAACTGCTGTTTTTTTTTAGCCGTTATTAGAAAGACGCTGCTGCCCGTCTCCTGGCATATGTTTTCTCTGTCGCTTCTTACGACACCCGCGGGAATTTTCAGAAAGTGAATTTATTTTATTTTCTTTTTAGGTATGTGAAGTCGGCTGTTACTTTTTATTACAAACAGAAACAGAAACTTTCTCATTTTATACAATCTCGATTATAAATAGTACTTACTGAAAGTAACTCTTTTGTTTTTTTTTTAAAACCTCTGTCCTGGGAAAAACAAGCAAGTAACCCAGCGGGACTTAGCGGGAAAACAACAGCCTACAATCATGTATGTTACAATTAACAACACAAAACAAATTAGAAATAGCTTAGTAGCGATCACTACATTCCCAGGGGTCATTATCATGCATAAATTCCTTAACATTATAGTAACCCCTTTTATACAAACTTGGATTAATAAAGTTTTTGAACTTTAAAGAGGTCAAACTTTGTATATATTCTAGGATTTTGTTGTAAAAGCGATATTTATTTTGTGTAATGTTTTATTAACTTACAAATATCGGTCACCGAGATTGCATAAAAGATAATGATGAGAGAAAAGTTTATGGAAAGGTTTAACTAGGTGGTATCACTCCTTTTTTGTCTAAGAATCTGTCTGGGTTGGTACCACGCTTTTACCTACATCTCTCTCCAAATAATAGTGCCTGCACTGCTGTATCCTGGTCTGCAGGGTATATAGAGCTAGTATAATAATGAGCAGCCGGCATTCTCTCTCAGTCTACGGAGGTGACACAGCATCTGTAAACTTCTTTATTTGAAGTTGGCTGCAGATGTCCATGGACTACTGGTGGATATGGATGCGAGGGTGTACAACCGAATTCGTATCCTCCGTCAAGAAAGTGGCAGTGCGCCAGATGAGACGCTCGAGTCTTTAAAACGACAGGAGCAACAGAACGCTTCGGCGACATAGCGTACTCGTCACTTAACGAGGATTGCTATGCACGGAAAGGCGTTATTGGCGCAATCCTGCCGGTTTTTCAAAGCCTGGATGCAGGGACAAGCAGAAAGACTCACCTACAGACTTACACTGATAATTACCGGGCAAGGGTGCTTCGGTGATTAACGGTGTAAGATTGGAGGCGAAGCGACGGTGAACTGCTTCCACTGTGGTTGGCTGGACCAGAATTCCGCGTCCCATACGCTTGCGGTTTGCCCAGCGTGGGAACGGGATCGGATAATTCTGACGAGCCGGATGGGTGAGAACCTCTCTCTGCCAGCAGTCGTGTTAGCGATGCTGGGGAAAGATTCGGCGTGAGGGGGGGGGGGGCTGAGCAACCTTCTGTGAGTCTATAATGATCCAGACGGCGGCTGCTGAGCGGGGTCGCAGAAGGACAGATCCTACTTGGAGACAATGCCGTCAAGGCGCTCGTCACGGCCCTCCCCTTGAAGGTGGCGATCCCCTAGCAGAAACGGGCCTCTGGTTTGGAGGCATTTGGGACGGGGGTCTCGAATGCCTAGTAAAGTAACCCCCGAGTAGGATGATGGCTCAAAAGTGGTCGAAACTTCGCGATAGCACTACGAGGGTGCTGGGGGTAGTAAGTACTACCCCCGAGACGTGCTTTCAATAAAACAAAGCAAGAGTGGGGCCCCGGTTGCGTTCCAAATGAAGATCCCGGGACCTCTCTTACACGCTGATGGAGAACACCGCAGAGTTTTTAGCCGGCAGGAGTCCAGCATAACCTTTTGGGTGCCCCTGCAACTAAAGGTATCCATGAGAATTTCTCCACGAAAAAAGTGTCCATGAACGGCGGTGGTGGTGGGGCTAGGTGGGTACAGGAGTATCAGTATTGCGTGGCGCCGCTCTCCTCGAATCTTGGTTGGTGGCGGAGCCATAAACCAGATCCGCCGCTGGGGTTAGGAAGGCTAATGCTTCAGAGTACTCATTTTTCCTGACCCCATGGCTTTCGCACATCGGACAATGCTCGTTGCGAAGGTGTAGTTGTAGGCCGTGGACGAAGACACGCCATGAGTTCTGGTGCGCCTTATTTGAGAAGGAGATGGGAGAGCTGTAGTCCTCTGCCAAGGAGCTGCCATTGGGCGGCCGGTGCTGGTGAGGCCGTGGATGCGGGTGAAAGCGTTCCCGTGGCCCTGCCAATATGCGGCGAAGATGGAACACCATGGGGTTTTAGTTAGTGCGAGTCCGCCATAACGTCCTTACCCGTGCGAGGTGGAGGACGAGGAATTCGGTCTAGAGGACATAATTTATTATATAACATTAGACTTGTGATTATGATCAAAGACGGTTATACCGTTATATTCTGAAAACCACAAAATAAATCTCCTTTTTCAGCACCAACAGAACAAAAGTTGATTTATACGAAAATCAGCATTGTGGTTTCTCGCCACAACTCAAGCTGAGTGAACTTTTTTTGGCACGCTTCCGACATACAAATCCAAATTTATTAAAGGTTAGTTTCCTTATTAATTTGTATATTGTTGTCTTTAATTATATAAAAATTTTCTGTATGTGTTTGTCACCGAAATCTTTCTAAACATCTCCTGGACTGATTTTGATTCTTTATGGGTATTTGAGTGGGATTACTAGATGGTTTAGATTACAATTGGCTCCGATAGGTGGCCCTTTTGCCGAGATCCAAAAATCACACGTGTGAAGCCGGGCGGACCGCTAGTACAGAGTAAATTACTCTGTTTAATAATATTGCTGTGTAGGTTTCTCGCGGCTTCATCATGATTAAATTGCTCTACGTTGCGTGTTTCTGCTCAATAAATAAAAAATATAAAACATCATTACCGGGCGATAGTTAAGTAATTCAAATACACCCCAAGCAATTTTGGGTACAGCCATGGATATTAGCTTTAAGGCGAGGATTTCCTACGATAAAAGGCGTTAGTGCTCCCGCATGCATATTTGTCTAACACGAAGTAAGCTAGCATAATTCGATAGGAAAATTCTACAAAAAGGTGTTATTTTATTTGAATCGTTTTTGCTTATTTGCTAGATTTTAATAAAAATATGGGCGATTAATAATCTAATTTAATAATAATTTACTCATGTTACTGTACTTTAAAAGTCGAGGGCCCGTCAGTTAAAAATTTGTTCCCGGCGATTAAATGATAATTTAAAAAAAATGGATTAGGAATATGAATGGTTATTCCATTTATACGTATTTCTTTCCGAGCATATTTATTTCATGAAATATCCGTCAATATCGTGCTAAAATATTTTTTGTCCAACCTGACCTTAAACGGAGTGTCTGCCATAGAGACTCGAACACGCTCTAGAAATAATTGCCAGTGAAAAAGTCCCGTTGTACAGGATTATCTCTTTTACTCAGTTGCTATTAATTTAGTCTAAATTACGCAGTAAGTACATGTGGTAGAGCCATGCTGCAACTTTATTACAGTTGTACCACGAATAACTCGGCTCAACCGGGGAAGAACCACGCTCTCACAAAATACCAGCGTAAAATTGCAGCTTAATGTTGCCGTATTTCGAATAATAAGTAAAGAGAATCGGAAAAACTTCCTGCTGGAAACAAATCATTCCATCTTAGTCCTCAGGAGTAACGACGTATTTAAATTTTGAGTTTTAATCGAGGACAATGTAGATGTCTATGGGACTTAGCATCCACTTACCATCAGGTGGACTGTGTGCACATTATTGAATATTATTCTATTATATATAGGTGTTATTTTCAGATTTTTATAGATTTGTCTTTGACGGTTAAATCATCATCCTAGATTTCACAGTACGCGAGTAACTGGGTTTAAACTCCCTTGTGATTTTAAAAGATGATTTACCACTTATTTAGCGGTGAGGGAAAACATCGTGAAAGAACCTCCATGTCTCTAGAATGAGATATGTTTAAGAATATATGGAACACGTATTACGCGTTGGCTTACTTAATAATTTTGTTGTAGCTATGAGGTAGCTTTTCGATTTTCATAAAGTGCTTTATTAAGCCCAAATGCCGCAATTATACTAAACTCAAGGTTCGCCAAACTTCAACTTCAGCTATATAACTTGTAACCTTAATATGTACACGTAAGAAGTAATTTCATTCCACGCTAAATACCAAATAGAAACTTCTGGTTGACGTCACTGGTACTTTGAAAGATTTCGCTCTTGAATTTTCAGACGTACTTTGGCGTGTGCAACGTAACTAGAACTTGGTCGAACATTTTCACCGCATAGAACGGCGACAAAAAAACTAACCGTCTTATTTAATTGACTTAGTAGTATGGCGAGCTGTATCAAAAAGGCTGGTAGTTTTATTATGATTAGTTTTTGGTGCTGTACACGTGGTATAGTCACGCTGCAGATATATTACGGCTGTAGCACAAATGGGTCCACTGGACTGGGGTAGGGCCACGTTGTCACAGAATACCAGCGTTAAATAGCAGCTTAATGTTGCTGTTTCGTATGGTGAGTATAGAGAACCGGAGACGCTTTTTGCTGGAAACGAGGCCTTCTATCTCAGTCGTCAGGGGTGAAAACGCATTTGCATTTTGATTCTTAATTAAGGATAGATGTAGGTGTATATTGACCACATTTACCATCAGGTGGGCATATTTATATAATTATATATAGGCATATTTGTGTGAAAGTGGATCGAGGGCTGTGACAACGCTGCTTACTAAAGAAAGAAATCGTTTGCATATTACCGAACGCGGTGACTTACGGCTGTTTTTGAGTAAAATTGAACCTGATGTCAACAAACATCCTTCGGTCAATCCCTCTCAGAATTTACCGCTGCTTCCCAATACTTCTATGGAACCTTTACAAATTTCTGGAAGAAAAAACACTTTAGACGCAATCTTGTCATCTTCGAATGGCTCTGCCGGCGGCATAAACGGCATTACGGCTCAACATCTCAAAGATCTTTTAAGCACGTTTATTGATAGAGTAACCCTGCCGAAAAAGTGGCTAACGATACCCCTGATATTTATCATTACGTTTGGCAATGTTACAGTCAAATTTCGAACTTGTTTTATCAAAAACATATTATTGAGTCTGCTGTCAGTGTTCAGCAGGATGATCCACTAGGTCCAGCTCTTTTCAGTTTGGGAATTTAACCTATTACTTCAAATTTGAAATCCAAGCTGAATGTCTGGTACCTGGACGACGGTACACTGGGAGCTAAAGCAGATGACGTCCTCAGTGATCTTACTCATATTTTTAAAAATATTGGTCTTTAACCAAATAGCAATAAATGTGAAATATTTATTTCCAATAATTTATCTAATACTCACAGAGATACTTTTTTACTATTTTAAAATATTGTCTCGTTGTACCTAAATTTACATACTTAATACGCTCAAGTCCAGTCTGGAAATGTTTGGATATTTTAAAAGATATTGTTAATAATCTTAAAACAGCTTTAGAAAAAATTCTAAATTTGAGATTAAATACAACAAACTGAAATGAAACTACTTTACCTATTAAATTTGATGGTAATTTTAATTTGGTGGTAATCTTTCTAGAGTAGCATTGCCTGCTTTCCTTGTTTCCGTGCATAGTGTCAATGACTTATGTAACGTAAATTAATAACTTTAAGTAATAAAGTTGACCTGTGCTTTGCTGCGGCGGCAAGGCGAACATGGCTAATGCTGTGTCCCGGCTAAATCTTTCCCACTGGAAATTAACCAACAAAAACAGTGGGATATACCGTTGGTACGCATATGAAGTGTCCAGAAAGATTTATTTCACAATTCCCACAAAGACAAAGATCAGGCTCACCTTCTAGCTGTTTCGACTAAGAAATCTAGTCACTGGTTACACGCTGTACCATCAAGTAATCTCGGCACATTGCTTGATGGGAAAAGCTTACGCATCGCCGTAGGAATCCGCCTAGAAGCGGCAATTTGTTAAGCTCACCAGTGCCCCTGTGGTAGCAGCGTCGATGAGTTTGGGCTTCACAACTTTCATGTAAGAAAAGTGCAGTTAGGTTTCCCGTCACGGTTCTTTGAACGAAGTCATCCAAAGGGCTCGTGTCTCCATAAATATCCCCTCGGTTTAAGAGGCTTGCGGGATATTTAGAGACGATGGCAAAAGACCCGACGGTATGATTTCGGTCCCTTGGGAGAGACGTAAAGCCCTAGTGTGGGATGCTACTTGCGTTGATACTTTGGCGGCTTCTCATCTCAGGGATACCTCTTTTAGAGGCAGGGCGGCATCAGAGGCAGCTGAATTAAGTAAATGGCGCAAATATGAGTCTTTGAGAAATGACTACATATTTGTGCTATTTGCTGTAGAGACTATCAGTCCGTGCGGTCCACGTGCATTGAAGATCCTAAGGGAATTATATCCACGGCTAGTCGTCGCTGCTGGTGATAAGAGGGCAGGTCCTTTTCTCGCTCAAAGCGTAGCTAGGAAACGCAGCCAGCGTTCTTGGCACGATTCCACGGGGAGCAGGACTTTATGACAATTTAATTTTTTTTTCTAGTTTTTCTATATTACAGTTTATTTTATATTGTGTGTAATGAATATTAATTGTAAATATTTTAATTTTATTAGAGGAAATTTTAATTTTGTTCCTTAATTATATTCATTTTTTTAATTTTATTGAAATATATTCTTAAAAGGCCAAAATATATATTTATTCTTCATCATCATCAGCTCGTCAAAGTCCACTGCTAGACCCGGGCCTCTACCGTTGTAAGAAGGATTTGCCGCAATTATAACTCTGCTCCACATCACCAATGTGAGTATTTTGCCTCTAGCATAAGGGTAAATGTGATGATTATATAGCTATCCGTACAAATCATAAGACATTTTTTATAGAACTAACGTGTCAAACGAATTTACAGTCCAGTTGGTAAATGGCTTATGCAGCCCATACACACCTGCAACCAACGTCAAACAAGAAAGGCTATGGATATATGTAGATGTTTTGTCACCTCTGCTGACTAAGACGGAATGCCTTACAATCTGTGATTAAAGTGGGTTTCTATACCCTTTAGACACAGGAGTGCACGCACTGCTATTTGAGTAGAAATGGTTGAAAGGGTGGTACTTGGTACTTTACTTTGTACTGTTTGGTACTGGGTACTTTATGATTTCTTAGATTTACGCGAACACTGCATTTAAGTAAAACTAGTTTTTTTACGGATTTTGTCACGTATATTAACTTACTTTATATCCTCGACGTTTCGAGCACTTTACAGAACCCCTGGTCACGGGGTACTGAGGTGTTCTACGTCCCAATGTCATATTTAACCACGACTACCTCCAGAGTAAAATTATTAATTTTTGTTCTGATCTACGCAAAACGAACTTATAGTATCCTGAAGTCTTGCAGTTGTATGCTAACCGATGCTAACGAAATTGTATGGGAATACAAATACGCGACAAAATCCGTAAAAAATAATTTTATTTAGGCGTGGTACCTACCCAAACGGACTTAGTAGTCTTACTGGCATATCCTACTGTCGCCTAAAGTCCACTAAATAAAATGAGATTAAAAAGTCCCTTACGATGCTATCAAAGAGCATACATACCACTTATACTGAGGTATGAAAGTGTCAATATGTCCTCTATCTTCGTAGATAAAAGGCCTTTACGGAAAACCGCTATCGACATTTTATTTAAAAGCGATATACGAGAAAAAGCATGTAAGTCCTACTTTCTTCGGGGATATGTCAAAGGTGTGATAAAAAGATCTGCTAGGTTTAAATTTCGACGTCTACATTTCGCTACAATTTAATAGAGGTTGTAAAGTTTTCATACAGGTACGTTTTTACTTTAATAGATCGTTTAATAGTTTTGGCTACGAGGTCAGAACGACATTTTGTTCGAAATTTGAACTTATTTATATTACAAGCAAACGAACAAAGGACCGCACGGTTATAAGTGATGGTAAGTGATAACACCATAACCCTAAAGAATGCAATTGCGTTACCTATACTTTTCTTTAAGATTACTAAATCATTTTTGTGTATGAAAACCACAAGCTAGAGTATTCAACAATGTGAAGATCATGTGACGAAAAACACGTTAAAACATGATGGAGTTTACTTAAACTTTATACATCGGGAAAATGTGCGTTGAATCATGGCTCTTTAGATCGGATTTTGAACTCAAAACGGATCAACGTAAGCCTAGATAACAACTTTCTACTTTTATTAGAGTGGGCAAACCAACATGCGGCTTACCTGGTGATAAGTAACTACCGCCGGCCTTTTAAAAAGGATTATGCTCACGATTCCGTTCTTGTAAAGCTAACCAGGTTTATATCTTGATAAAACAAAGTTGCTTTTAATTACATATTTAATCTATGTTGGCGTTATGATGTGATGATGTAAATGATGTTACACTACACCTATATATAGATGCAGCTGAGCTGGCTTTACATAGCTGCAGCACGAACAAGTTGGCACGCCCGGAGTAGAACCTCGCTCACGCGGAACACCAGCATGAAATAGCAGTTTAATGCAGCTGTGTTTCGTATGGTGACTGAAGAGAACCGGAGACCCTTTTACTAGAAACGAGGTATTTTATTTTAGACCTCAGGCGTGACAACGCATCTGCTTTTCCAAGATAAATGTTTTCACTTATCATGAAAAGGAATCTTCAGGTGTTCGTGTGTTACCCCTCTCTATAAAAAACGTGTGATTATGACGGGCCCCTATTTATATATGGCTACGTGTATAATTCGTTACGCTGTCTAACTGCTGTTTATGATTAATTGCGTTAGCAAGAGAGTAAGTGGAACATCCGCTCCCCCAAAATGTTATTTTTAACAATAACTTCTTGTATTTCTCCTTACATTACATATAGGAAATAATCTAAACTAAAAATGATATCGTTGTGGAGGTGTGACCATGATAAGTCACGATTAAATTGCTATGTTAAGTGTTTCTGTATGATAAATAAACGAAACAATATTTACGTATAGCAACTTTTTTGCCTAAAAGTCTGCCTGAGTTAATTTCACTACTACCCTAGACGTATTCTTATGCATCCACAACTCCGTTCCTGTTTAAAAGTTGAGAAGTCCAGTATAAAGTTCTTTCACAATTTAAAAAGTATTAAAATATCAATTATCTAAACGTTTGAATTATATTATAACTATACAACCCTCAACTATTACATTTGGCATACTTGGTCTTGGAAATGTTCTAGTAATGCATTGCTAGCTTTATTTATTTCTAATGTTAATATAAATCTAGTAACTGGTTACACGCTTCAAATCAAACAATCTCAGCACATTACTTATGGATGAAAGCTGAAGTCATGGGAATATGCATCTAGGAATTAGGTTGTCAATATTTGGTTGAATATGTTAGCAATTGATCATTGGAGTTTTTTGGATATTCAATTATGAGACATTTATGAAAATAGTTCTAATTTAGTATATGGCTATATAATTAGTTTAATTATAGCGTTTTAATGTTGAAAATGGCACTAAAATCCGCCAAAAGACCTGGGGTAACCTCAAACAAGCGCTTATCACCAGATCAGTGCACTAAAACCGGCGACCGCCGCCGCATCCCGCCGCCTCGACTTGCAGTTAAGGAATATAATACTTGGCCCCTAGGTACTATAACATGGCCCGTGCAGAACGGTCACTAGTGCAAATGCGGTCTCTATATTATTATAATAAAAATATACTTGTGTACATATATATTAAATATTGTGCTATTTAAAAAAGTTTTAATGAACACAATACGTATTTGCACAAAAAAAATTATCCTCCTTGCCTCCTCTTGGAATGCCTCCTTTCCAGTAAAAAGGGTATTATACCTTTAATAAAAGTTCCAAGTCCTGAGAAAACCGCAGATGACACGATTTATTTTTTCTTTACTTTTTTATATAAAATCTCAGTGGCAAATGAAATTAGAGTTCACCTGATGACATGTGATTACTGCAGTACATACGCACCTGCCGATAACAAAGAAAAATCAAACCAGGAAGGCTTCATATACGTTGTCATCTCTAAAGACTGTGATGGATTGCCTCAGAACCTTACACTGCCTCTATATACATGTTCTATTTACCTCCCTCGCTTTTTTATAGAATAAGGGTGACAAACGAGCACACAGTCCACTTGATGGTAAGTGGATGCTGTGGTTCATAGACATCTACATTTATCGTCGATTAAGAAACAAAAGGCAGAAGCGTTGTTACCTCTGAGGACTAAAATGGAATGCCTCGTTTCCAATAAAAAAAGGGTTTCCGGGTTTCTACACTCACCATACGAAAAACAGCAGCATTAAGCTACTATTTTACGTTGGTATTCCGTGAGAGCGTGGTCTTTCCACGGTCGAGCCGACGCATTCGTGCTACAATACTTCTAATATAATTGCGGCACTCTTTACTATCAACTTCCAACTTTGTGATTTGATTTGTGATCTACTTTAAATTTGATTTGTAACAGAATCGATTAGAATGCAATTTAATCAGATACTGAATACGCTGTTAAGCTTCTTTTTTAGTTTGGAAACGATATCGTTATTAATTGTTAAAAGTACGAGACGCACGAAAACGAACACACTCTCTTAATTAAAACGTACTCTCAAAATTAGGGGTCATTAAAACAATTTTCAACTCAACAAACATTAGAACAAAGCCCAACAAAACGACCGGTGGGTGTCTTAAAAGGCGACAGAGGGAAACTAAAACAAGAGACGAGCAGCAACATCTTCCTGATTACAATTAACAACTGAAAATAGTAAAGAAAACTGAGGTTCTTAACCCGCCTGCGAAGCGTAGCAACTATGGCAAATTCCCCTCTACAAGGCAATCTAAGAGACTGTAATAAATAAAAAGTCTATTTATACTTATAAGATATAAAAGGTGGAACGGAACTAAGCACTTCTCTGCATCAGTTGCAATCTCAAATATCTACGAGAGCGCTTGCTTGAACGAGCACTATTCAAGCGTCTATACTACAAAGAATTACATTACTTTGATCTTTCGATATAAGTAATAAGTGGCGCACAAATAAAATAAACTATCAATCCTCTAATAATGCGTGGCTTTTTACAGACCAAGCTTTTTTGGTTTTAATTTAGAAGAATAACGCAAACTACCGTTACCTTTTACCACCGGCGAATTTTCGGGCCAATAAATTTTAAGGACCTTCAAGATAATAGTTTACTTTTTTCTAAAAGCCATTCCTCTAGCGTTGCGGTTTTACATGAGTGGCGATAGTCATTTGCCATCAGGTGAGCCGCATGCTCCTTTGCCCCCTACTTCTATAAAAAACCTGCTTATTAGCGCCTATCGTAATAAAATAGCTTCGTTAACATAAAATTTACGATGCTGTATTTATTCTGACAGGCGTCTCATTTTATTATAAATGGTTAAAGTTATATTTTACGACGCACTTCGGGGAAAAGTAGGAAATTCATTAATACTCGAGCAATAAAGATTCCCATTATTTTCGTCGCCACATCTGTAGGGGAGCAATAAATTCTTAATAAAACGAAATAATATGTTCAGATATATCTATGCGTCAAGATGCCTTTTACCAACTCCGAAAAGAAGAAGACTGTCAATTCGAATGTGTTTCCCTTTCTTGAAGTAAGTTGACCATCGTTGTGGGTCCATAACACGAGTACCAGTTTTGCCTGCGTGACTTGGCTAAAACTTACATTGAACGCACATCTAAGAGGTTACACTATTTTTAAACAAAAAAATTACGTGACAATTTGTTAAGTAATTAATTTTAAAAATTTGTGAAAATAACAGGGTCTGGTAATTTGTTATAATTGTATTTCGTAATTGTATTGTGCGTATGCCTATGCATGTGCGTATGCGTGTGCGTGCGTGCGTGCGTGCGTGCATGCGTGCGTGCGTGCGTGCGTGCGCGCGTGCTTGCGTGCGTGCGTGCGTGCGTTCGTGCGTGCGTGCGTGCGTGCGTGCGTGCGTGTGTACGTGCGTGCGTGCGTGCGTTCGTGCGTTCGTGCGTGCGTGCATGCG
>DWHP01001931.1:0-15167 GCA_018247895.1 Parnassius honrathi | reverse complement strand
TAAGTACGGTTGGTAGTTGAAACAAAGGACTGAACAACCACAAGTTGAGTGGCAGCACGAAAGAGCTTGGCGTTGCAAACAAGTCCGGCCTTCATTACCCTATTTTTAAGGTGATAACAATAAAGATTAAGTAAATAAATAACCCATATGATTTTGTCTAAATTTAAAACCCAAATCATATCAGTATTAGTCGTATCAATAGCTTTGGATAAAATCTTCGATAGCAGGTGCTGTGTAAATTTGAAGATCATCAAAGTACAAGTGATAAGACGAGGATACTTAATTGGTTTCTTATATAATTAATGACAATTACAAACAGTAGTACATAACACACTGTCGGCGCCCCAGCAAGTAACTAATAAACCAGTCAACTACTTTCCGGGATATAATGGTTGAAAGAGCGCAATAAATTCAATAACATAAATATTGACTGCATTTCCCTCCGTATCCACTTCCGCTTTGTTTGATTTCAGAAATGCATTTACATTGCTGAAATCAAACATAGCGGAAATGCATAGTCCATTTGGTACATGTTTGAACATATTGTAACAATGGAGTTATCGATTTTATTTACATGGCAAATGTTTACAGAAACTAGAGAGCACTCTATTTTACGGTAACAATTCATGAACTATGTGCAAATATGCATCAAAAGGGATGAATTTTGAATTCGTTCTATTTAAATTACACATGGAAAGGATCCATCACATCGCTGTGTTACACACAAATGGATATTTATTAATGAAAATTTACGATTTTTTTACAAGTATTAATTTCTTTATTTAACTGCATATAGAAAATATTGCACATAGACGGGCTTGTTGTCTGAGGGATTTTCTACTTATGTAACAAGGTCTATGTACATTATTATCTTATCCGTACCAGACCTCTCATTTTTATGTAAGCGCCTAGCCTTTAAAAACAGGGCTTGCATAAATGAACAAGTGACTTAATTACAGAGAGGTGATGGCATTTTTCGATAACATAAAATTTTAATGAGAATAACAAAGTGTAAAATGTTTCCGATTATTGGCGCTGGGCCCGTATTGCTCCCACAATCCTCATTTAGACAGCTTATTTATGCATTCACAAAAAATGTTTAAAAGTCTAATTTTGTATAGTAACAACCGCAATTTAATTAGTAGAATCTTGAAGTATGTACTGCACATTTGCAACTGATCACATTAATTTCACCACTTCTATTGTTAGGAAAGTGTGGTGAGACGGGTATAAGCTCAAAATATTCCAGTAGATACTTAACTTTGAAGACTTTTAAGAAGCCAGTTAAGTGCTTATGAAATTCGACCTTATGAAGTTGTAGTCAATTTTATGGTGTCGGTGTAAAGTTTGAATGTTGATCAGCCGTAATATCATTAAATGGAATTATTCTCTAAGGGCATGGTTGTAATGGGAATTATACCTAAGCTTGGTTATTGCAGAGAAAATATATAAACATAATACATATTTGTGAGTTTGTAATTACTATTGTGTTGTATCAAATTGATCCCTATAACGAAAATATATATCCAAAATTGTCTATTGATTACATTTATACTTTCGTGTTATGTTATACATTAAGACAAAAAGAATGGGACTGCGTCCTACATGACGGCGGAACCCTAAAACCCGTTAGGAAACTTGAATATCTATTATATTCAATTAGAATGAAAATGCTATTCAACGCATATGAAATCCGTAAATCTACAGTAGAACGACCCTCTCCATAATAAAGAAAGGCTGTGACCGGCAGTGAGTGATATGAGTAAAGTCCGAAATATTATTTTTTGGTTATTATGTGATCAAAGTTACTGAGAATAGGATTCATAACCCTGCTTTTGTTTGTTTGTATGCTTCGTTATAATGGGTAACATTGAATGGAACTATTTTTACGGATTTTATTGCGTTTAATTAACTGATTTTATATTTCTGACGCTTAAGTACTTTACAACAGCCATGGTCAAGGAAGGCTTCAGGTGTTCGACGTACCAATTTCGTAGTTAACCACAGTCACCCTCAGTTCTAAAAAAATATTTAAGTACTCGAAACATTAGTAACATAAAATAAGTTATTTAATGGCGGTAATATTCGTTAAATCTAATTTTATTTAATGTATATTGTTCGGGAAAGTATAAGAAATCATTAGCCAGGGTAATTATTGAAACAATTCAAAAAATTGTCACATCTTAAAATTCCTTTGTTTGAAGCCAACGAGTAAAAGAGATAGAGAAATAGAAGAGTAAGAGATGCATGAAGTACCGATGTATGCAGGTGTCTCTGGGGCGTACTTTATGACATTCCTTGGGGAAGGCCTACGTTCATCAATGAACTGGTGAATTATGATACTCGTACTCGTATTAAGAAAACTTCGTCGAAATCGCTAGAGCCGTTTCCACATATTCTATAAGAATTGCTTTAAATATGAGCTATTGTTCAATTTTTATATACTTTCGGTAATAGGTTAATTATTTAAGACGCATTTTAGTGATAATACGTGATTTTAGTAAAAAAACTGCAGCCACTTTGCTCATAAAACTTTGTTTCATATTTCGGACCAGTCAGTAATAGTTTTTTTTTTTTACATTTAATGCTAAACTTAAATCGTAAAATAAAACTATAATTAACGTTGAAAGTGTAGCATCTAGCATCTTGTCGTTGTCGGGCCATTATTAAAATGCTAATGAAACCACGCGGTGGTTTCATTAGTGAAATGTCGATGACTGTTTGCTAAAGCTCTATTCAAAGTATAAAATGTAAAATGTGTCGAAATTCAAACGTATTCGTAATTTATTAACAGCCTACGTTCATTATTGCTTATTTAACTTAAACATTAATTATCTCTATACGTGTCTCCTTTATTATATAGTGAAGAGAGAGAGAGAACTTTAAGCATTACTTGAACTGCCATCATTTAATTTCCTTTTTAGCTTGTAATTAAGGCTGCTTCCTTAATTTCATTTTGCAGCTTATATCACAGATATCTTATATACAAAATATTAAAAACAAAACTCTTTTTGCCTTAATACACCCTCCCCACAATATTGAAAATGGAACATTTGGAGTTACACAAATTTAAGTAGTTAATATTTGTTAGAAACTTTTGAAATTCTTTGGCGACAATCTCTACTCTGTATAACTCTTTGACCACAGACTTATAAAATCATGACTGGCAATATGTACATCTAAGTTCAAACTAAAAGTACTCTGTGGTTCATCAGACGGAATGTTTAAAGACAGCTAGAACCCAGTGCCGTAAAAGCAGTTTACAAAAACATGAAATAAAAATAAAAATAAAGTTAAAAGACGTGTCTATGCTAAGTTGACATATGTGTGACGTAGAATTATTGTGATCTGACAGACGGTAACAAATAACAACAGTTCAGACAGTTCTTCACTCCGTCAGACGCTTAACATCAATAACAAAAATAAAAGGGTAGTAAAACATTGAAATATAACAAGAACACTGCATAAAAATAATGACGGAGCGATATTTAACAAAATTAATACTAAGGTTGCGTAAAGAGCAATTACTTACGGGCCGCTACGCGACTCCGAGTTTTAGTTGGCTTGGCTTTTTCAGCGGGTTTAGCATTATCCTGATTCTGCTTTGATGATGACGATAATGGGATGGACTGTAAATCAGCAATAGTGAACACTGAATGCCGTACACCATCTTCTGTCAAAACATAGATACAGCCTTCCCTCGTCCAGCATTTCGATACTCCGAAGCGGTTGCGAGCTGCTAGAAAAGCTTCATGCCTAACTTTTGTAAGGAACTCGGACAAGGTCACTCCAGTACCTTTAAGATTTGATTTTGAACTCCAGATCCTGTGACGAAGACCAAGATCCTTAAACTCCACTAATAGAGGTCTGGGTTTGTCCTTAATTTTACCCAATCTGTGGCATCGGTTTATATTTTCCTGAGCTATGAACACTTTGGTCTGCTGTAGTGACTTAATGACAGTTTCGGTAACATCTTCATTCTTATCTTCGCGTACACCATGTATCAACAAGATTCTGCGACGATTATGCATCTCCAGCCGATCACAGTCCTTTGAGACTAATTGAACTTGTCGCTGCAAATTTTGGAGCGCGGAAATAACAAAAACCTTGAAATTTTCGAAGACTGTAGCTAGTGGAGATGATAGTGGAGGAGAAGAAACACTAACTTTGTTGAGTTCTTGTTGAAAAGCTGCAAGGCTTGACTGGAACAATGCTGTCATCTCTTCCATTGACTGTTCGATAGTCTTCATGATATAAAAGTGTAGTTAAGTGTTGTAGTTTACGGTAAAAACAATTATCAGTACTGCTGGTGAATGTCACTAAATCACCTTGTATATATATCATAAGATTTTGCTTAAATATATTTATTTTAAATTAAAATTAACAAGAGCTCAAGAAAATAGCTGTGTACTGCGCCTACACGCGAAAAAAAAATTCCATTCCATCACTCCTGACGTTTTATAGACTCGAACGCCTCGTCTGGCCCACTGAACTAGCCACACAATCGTATCTATATCCACCAGCATATCTAGGGGTGAAAAGTGAGCCAGGACCGTTGCTGCCTCAAAGGATATCGTGCGGTATCGTCGCACGATCCGTATAGCCAACTTCAGCTGGACGCTACGGATTTTAGTTCTGCAGCGTCGGATGGTTAGCCCGTATATATACCGCGCCATACAGGCACCCCATATAAGGCTACGGACCATACTACTCCAGCATATAGACGGCGGAATGCCTCCCTCAATCTCCCTAGTTTGGGCAGCAATCTGTGCATAGCACTTGTAACTCTCTCAATCCGAAGCCCCAGCGACTGTACAGGTGAAGTCCACGCACGTAGATGCATCCAAGTACGTAGATGAACTAACACCCAACTCGGTGATCGCGGCTGCTATCTCACTAAGGCTGACCGCGTCGTCAAGGTTTTTTAGTCAGGTTTAATTGGCCGACTAATTCGTACGTTCAGATCCGAGAGGACCTCGTGCAATTTCACTGCCAGTTTATCCGCCTTCGAGTGATAGTCAAACCCCGTAATCTCGAGTAGTAAAACCCCTGTTACAGCTCGCTTCTAGCGAACGAAGTCGATCTCAACTCTGCTAATCGGTTCTTGAGAATTACTTCGCCAATTGGAAACTTCGTTGAAAAAAATTTAAAAAGAAAGAAAAAAGAAAAAAATGCATTTTATTCCAGTTTAAGCACGCAGCACAACAAGTAAAAAGTAATTAAATGCCAAATGTCCTCCAGACCGAATTTCAGCCACGGCGGCCTGCTTCACTGGAGGCTAGCCAACGGCGCAGGACAGGATTATAGTGCCAAAGTGTATGCCCAAGCACAGGTACACTCTATTCCCTTACTCTCATAATCGGTGATCGGTAATGGGACGGTAAACCGACACGACCGGAGAGAGATCAGGCGCAGGACCAACGGCTTTACGTGCTTTCCGAGGCACGGGGGTGAGACATCGCCAACTTGCTGACTCCGGGCGGCTGTTGAGAATTTCTTGACGGAAAAACTCAATAATCTATTTTTGGCCCGTAACAGACGTTCCTTAGTCCGGGATGTAAGTTACATCCCAGACTAAGGAACGTCTGTTTTTCCATGAAACGAGCGTCATTTCACCACGCTTTTTCAATCATCTCGCACTATTTACTACTAGGATGCGGTTGACAAATGAAGAAATATCCCTCCTGATGGTACGTGCATGCTGTGGCTAATAGACATCTACATATATCCCGAGGACAAGAATTGCCTGAGGATTGTCTCGTTTCTAGCAAAAAGGGTCTTCGGTTCTCTTCGTTGACTATACGAAACACATCAGCATTGATTTGCTACTTTACGTTGCAATTTAACTCCATTACAATATATAAAAATTCCATTACTGAACATATGCTTCCTTCATAAATTGCCTCATGGATAGTTTTTGGTTAGAGGGAAATTTTACCATTATTACCACGCTTGGCAAGCGTTTTGGCAACTGCTTTATCAGAAAGATGCTACCACCCATCTTCTGTTTCATTTTACCCTCTCTCTTATCCTCTTACGACATCTACGGAACGGTATGGGGGGGGTGGGGTGGATATAAGGTTGTACCTCACCACTACACAGCAACGGTGTAATTTAATTAGTATTTATTCAATTATCATTTATTCTTTAAGAGTTTACCGTGTTATTGCAGATTTGTTAGCAATTATTTTAGGGATGGTAATAGTAATATGAAAAATACCAAACGAAATAATTAGTAAAGTGAATATTTTAATTATGATATGAATGAAATGAAGTCATTGACATTATACGCGACCTCAATAATTGACCAAGATGTATAAATGTTTTTTTAAATCCAAAACTTTTGAATCAAAAGTAAATTACATTATTTATATTATATTTGTACACAAAATATTAACATGGTGTTATGCTTATATTTTAAAAGGTCATTTATTATTTGAGGTGTGTAGGTTTAACTAAAGTAAAATAATATTATTAACATGAATTTTAATAAATTTTTATGTATTATGGAAAACACAAATGTCTTTTAGTACAACTGAATATTACATTCATAATGCTGGCTGGGTTTCTTATTACAAAGGACGATGGAACTTGATAACTCTGTGTCGAGTCTATACTTTACCATTCGCTTGAGTTACTCTGCCAACCTTTGCAAAGAATTCTAGAAGTGTTCATTAAATTTTAAACTTGTTCAAAATTTCGGTTGTAATACTTACATATTTTTAACACATAATGGTTGACTGGCGTGATTCTTGAATCCGTATTTGGAGATTTTTCATGTCAGTGATTTAAAAAGTGCGACGGTTGACTTAAAATACGAGATCAAAATACAAAACAATATTATACATACGGAAAAGTTATCTTTAGAATATAATTTCATATGTGATATTTCTAAAGCCATTCAAAAGAGTAAACTAATTAAACTTTTAATAAAAGTAAAACCGACTTCAAAGACTAAAGAAAAATGTTATGTAACAACTTCTGAAGTCGCGGCTTTACTCGTAATTCTTCAATACACTAGTCCTAACACTGACTTCAGAAGCTGATAAATGAAAATTGTTATTTTTTTTAGTCTATGAAGTCGGTTTTACTTTTCATTAAAAATTCAATAATCTTTTCCAAACTTAGCTGACATACTGTCGTATGTTTAGATCATGTCTAAAGTTACGCGTCTATATATGAGTATGATTATACAATACTTCTAAAATCAAAAAAGAATGCTTGATCCTTATTTTTCTTAATGGAAGTAATGATAGTAAACGAGCAATCCGCAGATCATTTGATGGTAAGTGGATTCTGTGGCCTATAGGCACCTACATCTGTCGTCTATTATGAATCAAAATGCAGTTGCGTTGTAAATTTGTCTTTCTCTCTGAGGAGTAAAGTGGAATGCGTCGTTGCCAGTAAAATGGGGGAATATTATGCTGCTATTTTACGTTGGTATTCTGTAAGAGCGTGACCCTTTCCTGGTAGCGACTTATTCATGCTGCATCATATTACAGCTGCAGTGTGAGCCTGGCGGGAATAAAAGGTTTGTTAAATTCATATATGTACAATTTAGCAAATAAGTGATATTTTTGAATTAAAATATTTAATCATCATCATCGTCACAGCCATACACAAATCCGAGTTATGTCACAAACAAAATATTATCGTTTCTCTTGGGGGAGGGAGGGGAGGGGTAGGTCTGAGTAGGTAAGAGTCCTGACTGCCATTTTACTAGCATTAAATAAATACATTAAATATATTTACTAGAATATTAAACACGAACGTTGCAGGGGAACATATAATAAACAGTCGACGTCGTTAAAGATCGCCCCATCTTCCCACAAACTAACTCGAGAGTCCCTGCCCTCGTTTGCTGCTGTGACTGTCCTCGAACGCATTCAGTGTTCCAAACGCGTCCTCAACACGCTCTATGTTGCTATGTGTTTGATTATAACTAATAAGTTTCGACGTTTTCCGTATTTACAAAATGTCACAAATCCTAGATTTTCAAGATTGCAGATTATACCGAAAGGAATTAATGTTAATCGTTAAATTGAAAAATTTATGTAAAATTAACGATCTTTTCGTATTTATTTCTTTTCTCTTAGTTGCAGTTTCAGGTGCTGGAAAAGATAAAGTCATATGTCGGTCAGTTTTTATGAAGAAAATTGTTTTGTCAAACAAAGAATTTCCGAAAATTTCTTTCTGATATAGCGAATGATGAGATTTTAAAAACATTCAACCATTTGTTTTAATCTTTTACAGACACAAAAACAACATTATTTATTCCGGTTTTAGACTTTACTTTTAGTTTTAACGTTTTTTTCACTAGTTTTTCAGTAACAAAATGACGACTCCTCAAATTCTTGTATACTTGATGAAGGCTTCTGATTCTGAGCTCGTCACAGAATACTTAATGGTACAATGTAGTTAGGTCCTCTTGTGTTTTCAAATCGTTTTATTTAATGTGCCATACTATCGGAATTTTTTTCTGTAGCAAAAATTGAAAAATAAAGAAATGCAACAAAATGTGGCTTCCAGCAGTGACAGAATAACATCCCTAATAAAACGTGCTAGGCTTAAAATAAAAGTACTTATGATTCGTGGTCCCTGTTTTCACAAATTGTCGGTCTTTTATTTTGGTTCTTTAATGTCCCAGGGATCCCTGGGACATTAAAGAGTTTATCACATGAGATACAGAAAGATTTGAAAGATTTTCGCGCGTATCCTAATACTACACAAATAGTGTGTGCGCGTGACGTGCGCAGCGCGCGTGTGTCGCATTACAAGTTGTAATATTTTTTTAAAGAAATAAAGGTGTATAGTATAATAGACAAATAAGCATTATATAAGCATGTTAATAGATACCGAAAGTTAAGATATTATTATTTATAAGTATACATCCAGATAATTAGGTAAGTACCTAGTTACAGATTTGTTATTTGACTAGCGACCCGACCACAGCTTCGCAGTTTTCGATTTTTTCGCGTATAATGTCAATGACTTTATTTAATCATTCAGTGTAAGTAGACCTCCCAGTACTAGTTAGTGCTTTTTTGTTAAACACTTGATCGATAAAGGGAAGAGATTGATGAAAGTAGCACTTTCCGTTATCACTCTTTCATTAATAATGCCGTCGCGCATCGCATGTTTGTAAACTGCAAAAAAAAAATGTAAAACAGAAAATGGTAAGTGGGCAAATTATCTGAGTTTTGAGGGCTACGTTGTTAGAATCTTAATTTTTCTAGATGTTGCATATTATCTTCATTCATCTAACCTCAGTTAAAAATTAAAATGCGGATGCTTTGTAGTCCCTGAGGTCTAAAATGGATTGTCTCCTCACCAGTAAAATGAACACTGATTCTCATTACTCATTATAAGAAACACAACATTAAGCTGCTATTTCGCTTTAGTGTGCGAACGTAGTCCTTCCGCGGTCTAGCCGACCCATTGCTGACATAATACTTTGCATCACGGCCACTGTACTACACTACTTAATACACAACACGTATAAACTGCCATAAAATTAATATTATACGAAGTCCTATGAAAAACTTCAGAACGCAACTGCGTTGACGTCTGACGTGTATCTAATCTTTAAGATTTATATAAAACTGAAATAATAGACGAATTTATGGTCTACCTGGTGGTAAGTGGTTACTGTGCAGTCAGGAGATGCGTTGTCACTTCTGATGAATAAGATGGAATGTGTCACAGCCTGCGAATATACTGGCTGTCTATGGCCTTTACAATGGAACACAACAGTGCCTGCATTTTGTGACAGAAACAGGTAAGAGGGTGGCCTATACGGACGGACTGCTAGTCAGGAAAGGGAAAGGTGTCCTATCACCTAGATGCACAGTGTGTTCTTCTCGATTGATAATATCCTGTAGTGTTCTGAAGTCAAAACCTAGATCAGAATGCTATGAGAGTAACAAGACAACGAGAGCTAATAATCTTCAGCTCACCAGATGTCTCCAGTTAACGCTGTGGTGAAGTTTTTTGTAACACGGTGTAATTTTCTAACAAACTAACTTCCCCGCTATGAAATATGTCAAATAATATACCTTATTTTTAAGTGGCGCCGCCCTGGTGACAGGAAAAGTGGATTCCCTCGTTGTATAAACATGTATACCTGACTAGCAATCTTAGCAATTCGAGTGGCAGTTGTCTCACTCGGTAACCCAGCTGGATCTTTTGGGTAAATCGCGACAGCAATAGATCGTTACAAAACGCATTTTTCAAGTTTCTACAACTTGAATATCATAGAGTCGCGTCCCAGGTTTAGGGTAAAAATACTAGCAGGTATCTATATTGGTGTAAAGTATTTGTTTCCGGTTATGTATTTTAATTTAGATGTACTTACTATCTGACTCCGTGTTATCATACAGAATCACCGATGTATCGCCGCGGCAAAGGCCTTTTTATTCGCGTCACAGAACAGCACGTACACAGTCGTCAGATGAAGCAGTTCGATAAAAATTTAATAGCCTATCGCGGCATAACCAGAGTGAACGATAAGCCTAGATCATTAGCTGTGTTTCCTTTCCTCGCGTTATGGCAATACTTACCAAATTTTGGCGAATTTATGATCTATCGCGGATATAGATTCTTTGTACATACACACTCATATCATCCAGTCATACAGCTCGCCTGTGCTCTACGGACTAACGGACTAATAGTCATTAAAGGAAATGCCAGAAAAACATGTTTTTCTCTGTATTAGGTTTACCAACGCTAAAACATCATATTATATAATAACTTAAAGTAATAACAAAAGTGTTACAATTAATCATTACTCATTGAGTTGCGGAGAAGAGCCGCGGGTTCGAATCCCGCACTGAACAATTATTTGTTTGTTTTTGTGCAATTTATGTTTGGAAATTACCTCCACGATATAGGAGAAATTCCAAGTGTAAGGTAAAGATTTAAATTTAAAAAAAAAAACGCACAACCCACTACGAGGGATGACGAGCTCCCCTTTGGTGTTTCTAGGTAAAATGAAGCTACTATTTATAGGTACATAATAGGAGACGATAGAAAATGACGACGAATTAATATCGTAGAACGATATGAAAGAGAAACGATGAAGTGCTATTAAAATGTAATTGAGGAGGATATATAAGGATTTTTTTTAGTTTTTTTTTCTAAAAAGCGTCCCCCCACACTAGGATTTTCTCCTCTATCGTGAAGACATTTTAAAAACATAAATTGCACAAGAACACATATCCAGTTCGGGAAAAATTGTTTGTAGTCCATACAAATACATGTTCCGTGCGGGATTCTAACCCGCGGCCCCCAGCAGCGTTGCAACTTATTACTAAGCCCCTACGCCACGGAGCCGTCAATAAAGAAACTATGAAAATTCTGTTGATAAATTTTTATAAAAGAAATGATCACGTGTGTGGTATATCCAATGAATATCGGTGTATAATAATATTTATATTGAATGCAGAAGTATATTGCTACTCACATAATGATAACGCAAAACGCTCCGAGTGTTTTAGTTTGATTGACATAGTTTTCCGCTCTATGACGAAAGGAAATTAAACGAGTATAGGATGCAGTGTATAGTTGTGAGTTGTGACGTTGAACGGTACGTGCGACACTACACGACATTGTAGCTGTGAATATTGTTTTTAAATTTCAAGTACCTTTTTTAATTTTTTAAAATATTTTTTTCGTTACAAATTTTATATTGTTATACATACAGATAAAATTACTATAAACTACTACAAACTTATTATATTGAAGCTAATTGTATCTCAAATTATTGATATTGATTTTTGAAGAGAAATTCTTTAGGCACGTTGGGCACTTTTGAGATGGGGAAAAAGCACTGAGCTCTCGTGACTGTCACGCTCAGATGTCACGCTGCACAGTCAGTATATTAAGATTGTGAAACTAAGAAGTTTTACTTCTGACGTGCAGTCCTACGACCGACAGTTTTTTTTAAATATTTATTAATAAAAATCATAATTACTACTCGCAGAAATATGATCAAGCCTGTGCCCGCCCATCTATGACACATATACCTGTGTTGTTTCTTAAAGTAGATCTTTTACTAGTTAAGAAAGCTGTATCTAAGTATTTCAGTAATATTTTAATTGATTGATATGGCAGAATTGAACTGAAGGCATTATAATAAGAGTTATTTTGATTATTTCGATATTTTTACGTGTTAGAGCCATGCTGCAGCTATATTAGTAGTATAGTTGTAGCACGAACGGGTCGGCTCGACTGGGTAGGGACCACGCTCTCACAGAATACTGGCGTAAAAAGCAGCTCAACGCTGCTGTTTTTCGTATGGTGAGTGAAGAGAACTCCTCACGGGTGACAGCGCATCTGCATTTTGATTCGCAATCAAGAATATATGTAGATGGCTACAGCAACCACTTACCAACAGGTGGACTGTGTGATCGCTTGTCACCCTTATCTTATAAAAAATATGGTCGGTCCATATTTTTTCTTTGTTCTTTACTTCAATTTTATTTATATGTTTGGATGTATGAACTTAACGCGGCTTTATTTAACAAACTATTAGCAAATTGAAAAGACGTTATTCGTATTGAGAGCATGTGTTATAGTTAAATAAACCATTTTTTCTTTTATATACTATATCTTAGGACAGGTTTCTAGGTCAGACTTATAACCTCGTCTTTTTTAATTCTTTTCAACTCTTTTCTCGACTTATGATTTTCGTTTTGTTTCCGATTCAAAAGCTTTTTATATTTTGTATCATATGTTGACCTGCTTACCTGTTTCTTGTGCAGAGATACAAAGTTAAGATTTAATGAGATAAATTTTACTCCCAGTGCATGAATCTAAACACCTATATATACATAAATAAAATTGAAGTGTCTGTCCGTAACATCGAAATGACTTCCTTCTATTTAACTTGTGGGATTTTTACATGCTATAATGAAGTGAATAACTGACAAAGTAAATTGTCTTTGATGATTATCTTCTAAACTATAAGTAAATAAATAACAGTTTTTAGGCTTGCAATTTTACATAAAAAGAGCTTTTCACTTTTATCGCTAAAGTATTTATGCATAATCAATTTTTATGACTTTTTCTGTTTGTACACCATTTTACAACAAAACTATACATGTGAAAAGATAAGTTGATAAGACTCTCATTACGTAAAATTAGTAAATCTTTCATTTTTAATTTAATAATTTGCCCGTACTGCACATAGTTAAAAAACTGACTTTAAGTGGTTTTTCGATAATCAGTTACTTGCTTACTTAAAGACCATTATTATGGAATTTCAGGTTATTTTGCTTAAGTTCTACGAACAAAGAATAACGCTTTAGTCGAGGGTAGAAGCATAACACCGTTTTTTCTGTGGCATAAAAACGAAAAATAAATAAATGAAATTACGTAGAATATCGATTTGTGGTAGCTCAGAAGCAACCCGGGTTCGATTTATGCGGGCCAAACGAATTCTTAATTGCAATTTTAAGTGCTGATTTACTAAGTGCTTGGTGGTGAAGGAAAAAATCGTGAAGAAACTTAATAACTCTTCCGTCTAAGAAATAAAATATTAGGAGGACATGCATTCGCATTCCATGCCATGGACTCATAGTTCCAAAACCCTGTCAGAAATTAGAAGAGGCCTGGACGTATAAAGCTTAACTTTATTTAGAATGTACGAATGCCCGAAGAGTACAATCTGCCACATTGTCTTACGCATGTGTAATGAGAAAGACTTTGACTCCGTCGAAATTTGGGCAGTGCTGCAGTCCCTTCAACGGTGCCAAGTGGACTGTCAGTATATCGAAGAACTGAAGTGTTTGTATAGTAGGGCTACGATGATTATCCGAGTACAGAACCAGAGTACGAAACATATCCAATGGCAGAGAGGTGTAAGATAGGGTGAGGTAATATCCCCAAAACTCTTCACCACTGCGTTGGAAAACGTTTTCAAGTTACTGGACTGAAAAGGACACTACCGTAATTAACGTGAATGGCGAGTACATCACTCACCTTCGATTTGACGACAATATAGTCCTTACGGCAGAATCGCTGGAGGACCTAAGCACAATGCTTAATGACGTCAATAATGTTTCCCAACGGATGGGTCTCAAGAAATGAACATGGACAAAACGAAAGTCATGTGTAATGTCTTTGTCACACCTATGCCGGGGTTGTTGGGAGCACTAAGGTCGCAGTTTTTGACGAATATGTTTACCTGGGACAAGTAATCCGACTAGGTAAGTCTAACTTCGATCGAGAGGTCAATCAACGGATTCAACTTGACTGGGCAGCGTTCGGGAGATTGCGACACATCTTCTAGTCAGACATACCTCAAAATCTCAAAAGTAGATCGTATAACCAGTGCGTGTTGCCAGTGATGACCTATGAATTTGAGAAGTTGTCTTTCACTGCCAGCCGCATGAGGAAGCTCAAAGTCGCTCAACGAGCTATGAAGAGTGCTATGATCGAAGTTTCTTTGATAAACTTAGGAATGAAGAATTAGGAACATGAAGTGGCAGTGGGTTGGCCACATTTCACGAAGAACCGATAACCGATAGCGAAAAAAAGTTCTCGAGCGGCGGCGGCCTTGTACTTGTAGGAGAAGTGTAGGGCGTCCCCCACTAGATGGAGTGAGGACCTGGTAAGGCGTAGAGGAAGCCGATGGATGCAGGTGGTGTGTGGACTGTCCTTTGTGGCATTCCTTGGGGGAGGTCTGTGTTCAGCAGTGGCCTTGTGAAGGGCTGTAATGATGATGATGATGATATAAAATGTTAATTTACTGGTACAACCATCAAAAGCTTTTTGATAGAGAACTTCTCCGTTGCGCATAGGGCTTTCTAACACTCACTGTTGGACGTGGCAGGGATTGGTGCGAATTCATTATTTTTCGTTAGCGCTTTCTTCAACCAGACGCATGTCCGTGGCAGTCTACTAGTCAGTTCTACTAAGCATTGTTAACCACACTAGAAACTGGCAACTGATCAATTGCGGAAATCACTATCAATCTATCAGTATTACCTTAGCGATTTTTAACCAGACCTAGTGTTTCTTGGCCGCCTTTGATGATTTATTTTTGTCGTTTAGTTTTTTACTTATAATAGTAAAAAAAAAGTAAAGTTGCAGCCTATATACGTCCCACTGCTGGGCACAGGCCTCCTCTTATTTCTGAGAGGGTTTTAGGGCAAGGAATGGTCCGC